>OMLB01019380.1:0-13662 GCA_900302555.1 Myripristis jacobus
AATCCATCTAGATTTGAACATCCCATTCCATTGTTCCTGTGTGCTTACACGATTCAGTTCAATGCACTGGCAAACTGCTGCTACTACACAAGCAAGCTGTTGTTTTGAAGTGCACTGCACGGCCGTGCAATGCATAGTTTATTTGCAGTGCAATGTATCAAGTCTGCAACGCTCTGTATGATGAATTCAAAGGTGTCTGTTGGACTGTGATAGCACACCAGAGGGCTGCGAGTCAAAAATAGCTTCTTCTATGACTAGGTACTATAATGAACTGTAAATAAAATGGGAAGCTGCCCTATCATTTCCAGCAGGATGGCACTGTATTCTCCTCTCACCTAGAGGGCAGTGGAGACCCGTCTAAAGCCCTGTGTTTCACTGGCATCATAATGCATAATGCAGAGTGTTCACCTCACTATCTCTCGCCTTCTGAGACCTAAGTAACATAGGCGGACCAAGCATCAGCATAAATATGAGATTTCCTTTATGTAAGGTTCACAAAATATTGCACTCTACATACGTGGAAATTGAGACGTATAGAAATTAACTGCATCGGCGTCAATTTTGAATTATTCCACAGGCACAATTAAGCTTGTAAAAGAAGCAGCAATGGGGGGTGGGAGTGCCGTTTGCATTTGTGTGCGTGCAGTGGATGCAGGGACGGGAAGGGAAGAGATGGAGACTGACAGTCCAGAATAGCACATTAAGATCAAAAAGAGAGTAAGTCAGACATCAACATCCGTTTCCACCCTGCTGAACAAGTTGGACCTACTGCTGGCAACAGTTCAGGTAAAGGATGTTGTTTCATTGTGTTGCACAGCAGGGATCCTGATTGAAAAGAGGATCTGCTCCCATTTCCGCTATCACTGTTCTTTATATTTTGGGTTGACAGTAGTTGTGATGGCGCTTCTGTAGATCGGGTTGTCCCTCTGCAACAGAGCAGAAGGAAGCATCATCACATACAGTGTGTTGAAATTAGACATTAATTTTGTGTGACATATTTACAGGTATATTGCAGGCACTGGTGATCAAGGATTTTCATGTTGTCATGCCATAAAACGCCTGTCTCAACATATGTGATATATGCAGCATATATTTCTAAAGTCTGCTGTTTATTTTACGTCTCAAGCTGTCTCTTCTTGCACTCCATGTTTTCCTATTGTCTCGGTATCATTTGTGCCAGTGTGCTCTTGTGTTTCTGCGTTAGATGTCAACATGTCTCTGCACCAATGTCACAAAGACAAATTCCTGCGTTTATTGTTTTGACTCTGACTGACAGACACTGACAGAAGGGATTGTTTGGACAGGCCTTACCCTGTTCCACCGCCTCTTCTCTAGCTCTCTCTGGAAGCGGGCAAACTCCCTGCGGTCATGGATGCTGGTGAGTAGTTTCCATAGCAGCAAAAAAGCCACACCCAGCACCACAACAGAAGCTGATGCCACTGCAGTAATCAGAACCACATTAGGACCTGATGGGCATTCTTGAGAGACAGAGCCAGCCAGTGCAGATTGGAACAGAATGCAAATGAATTAATTCCAAATATGTATTTCAGATGAAATAAACATGTCTGTTGAATCAGTGTTACACATATTTAAAGCTAGGCTGGGCAGCTTTTCATGTTGGCAGCTCCAAACGGCAGTCATGGGTAACTTTCTGAGAAATGTGAATCCCAGTTTTTATGTGACGACAGTGAACTACATATAACACATTCATTTATACCCCCCCAGCCGGTCTGTGACCACTTAATACCAAATACATACCAAACTGATGAGAGGGGAAATATTTCTCAATGGAGAGAATTTCCCTGAATCCAATATTCACTTGGTAAGTGTTCACAAGACAGTTTTGTATTTCATCCCTGAGTTTCAATTCATCACTGTCTGACTTACAGGGGATGAGACACTTTTCTTTACCGGAGCCACACATTGTGATTTAGCCTGATAAGACAGCTATTTTCACATAAAACCTTGTCTAACTGATTTGCTCTTATGTGTTATTCATATTAAAGTGGATTCTTACCCAGAGGCTACAGCTGTATTTGCTGCTTCATGCTTGTGTGATACATCCACCAAGTTTGGGTCCATTAACTCCTTCTCTGTCACAAGAACGAGAGCTTCACCGGGAGTGCACTGCTCCACAACAACATGATTTTGAGTGGCAATACAAAGCTGAAAAAAATGTTTTGAAGGATGCACAACAACACAGTTGGGAGTGAGTTACCGCCTCAAATGGAGGAGTTCAAGTATCTTGGGGTCTTGTTCACAAGTGAGGGTAAAATGGACTGTCATGGTGAAGAGGGAGTTGAGGCAGAAGGCAAAGCTCTCAATTTACCAGATGATCTTTGTTCCAACTCTCACCTATGGTCACAAACTCAGGGTACTGACCCAAGGAATGAGATTGCAGGATTGCTGATACATGAGTGTACTTTGCAAGGTGCCTGGGCACACCCTCAGGGAAGAGGTGAGGAGCTCAGACATCCGCGAGGAGCTTGGAGTAAAGCCACTGCTCCTGCGCAATGAGAGGAGCCAACTGAGGTGGTTGGGGTGTCTAGTCAGGATGCCTCCTGGGCACCTCCCCATGCAGGCGTTCCAGAAACATCCAATTTGAAGGAGACCCCAGGGCAGACCCAGTACATGCTGGGGAGATTATATATCCAGGCTGGTCTGGGAACGCCTTGGGACTCCCCAGGAGGAGCTGGTGGATGTGGCCAGGGAAAGGAATGCCTGGGCTGCCCTCCTCAGCCACAACCTGGTCCCGGAAAGCAGCAGAAAATTTCTGGATATTGCAGCAGCACGTTTGCTTTGGTTTTGCTTTCAGTGATCTTTTCAGCCAGCTGCTTGTGCATCCTTCAAAACTATTTTGCAGCTTCTCAGCCGGTCTTTACACAGTTCACTCTTGGTGAAGCTCCCGTTCTCGTGACAGGGAAGTATTAAATCATGTATTACACTCGCATGGACAAACAAATAACACTTAATGGGTAAAAATCCAAACTATCGATTTAATATATGTTGACACTCATTATAAGAGAAACTGTTTACCTCGTTCAAGGGCAACATGAATGTGGACAGAGCCCTCTTTTTGTCCAGCCCTAAGCAGGAAGTGCACTCTGCAGCCCTCGGTGTCCAGTTCCATACACCTGTGGAGACCTGCAGAGGCCGGGACTATGGCTAGCAGAGCGGCCTGTCCCACCACAGTGAGGTTCAGGTGGGCACACCTTGTCTCACACTCCTTGGGATTCAAACTCTGGGAGAAGGCCCTCCACAAGATGCACTCCCTATGGAAAGGATGTAATTATCATTCAAATAACGAATGCAATGAAAAAAACAAATGGCAATGAAAGCAAAATGATTAAAATGCTGTGTTTGACTGGGAACTGATCATTTCACCACTGATACACTGCGCTGGTTATGTATACAACATCGTTTTTTAGCCACCATGATATCTGGTGAGCTAGGGGTTTTCAAAGTGGGGTCTGGGGTTCCCTCAAGGTGCTTGAGGGGCTTCCTGGGGGTCCTCATGCAAATTAGTTTCATTACAACTTAATGTAACTTACTGTTATGACACAACATAACATGTGCATTATGTTTGAATGCCTGCCAGTATAATTAGATGGCATCTAAACAGTTTAACACAAATAAAAATCTCTTTTCATATCAGGGTTCCTCAGGCAAAATCGCTTCAGATGTGGGGTCTGCAGCTTAATGAGGGCCGACTTGTGGTTCTGGAATCTGAAAATGTTTGAAAACCCCTGAGCTAGTTGTCTCTGTCATGGTGCACAGGCCTGTACTCGCCTTCGTCTGGTTGGAACTAACTAACAAATCTGATTAAAGCACAAGCATTAGCAGTGGCTAGAGGATGCATGTCATTATTATTATCAGCGTCTTTGCTAAATCACTATGTTGGTCAGTTTGCTTGTTAATAAAGCCACACACAGCTGTTTGTTAAGTTGGTGCAACTATTTCCTGTAAAGCTGTAACAGCACTTGAAGCGGAGCCACCATTATCTTAAACTTTATTGAACTGAGCTACAGCTTTTTGAATAAAATTAAGTGTCTATATTGTTCACAGTGGCCCACCTGTGCAAGGTGCAGATGCTGGGGCAGGAAGGGCAGAGGTCACAAGTTGGGCCCTGGTAGCGGGGGTCCTGGCAGATGCAGGTACCACAGTGGCAGATGCCTCTGCCAGCACATACCTGTCCATCATGCGACAGACAGGACTCCACACTGAGAGGGCACTCGCACGCGCGCCCGCTGAATCCTGGGAGACATTCACACACTCCACACACACATCTGCCCTGCCCTGTGACAGCAAAACAGAGTTGTGTATTCACTGAATGAAAAAACATGATGTCTACTCTTATGCTGCTGCTAGGGAGCAGACAATAAATATCAAATTGAGGTGAACTTGAGGTAATGTTTTCATGATGACCATGTAGTGCACAAGTGGTGGTCCAGGACTCACCTCCACCTCCGCATTGCAGTCCTTGGTACTGATCGCAATTGAAATCACTGCATTCACAGTACTGGCCGTAATAAGCTTGGTTAGGCTTTTTGCTGCTCTTATCACAAACACACTTCCCGCAAACACACTGTCCATGTCCACTGCACTGCTCTGATGCGTTGTCACGGTGACAAAGGAATGAGTCAACCGCCTCGCCCGACTCCACCTGATTGCATTCACAAAATGTTCCGACTCTCCCCTCTTTACACCTGTAGCACAGAGACAATTGTCTGTTGTTTGATTTCCGTATGAATGACTGTGAACAGGGTTTCTTAAAATAACAGATGTCATCAGGCTATTTCACCTGCATGCACCGCACTCCAGAGTGCCGTTGCCATGGCTACATGAAGGACTGTGTGGGACTTTGTCCTTTTGACATGAGCAGCCACAAATGGGACTCAGCAGGACCTCCACCTCTTCACTGTAGCCTTGGGGCTTAATAATAACACGGGATGGCCTGTGTGAACTAGTCGCACATGGAGGTGCAGTAATGCTTACATTAAAGCTCACCTGGAAGAGAGGAGAACATTTTTATGTAGAATCGTAGCGCTGCACTAATGAGGTAATCATAATAAGCATTACTGTCAATTTAGCTGTGAATGGCCACATGCTAACAACAGCTATTGCACAATTTACCACACACAGAGCGGGCTCCGCAGTCACACACCTCGTCACCGATGGAGATGCCGGAGCACCGCCTCCCCTGCTCCCCGTCCCTCAGTTTGTGGTCCTTACAGTGTGAAACATAAGAGATGTGGAAGCCCGGTGGCGGCTTGCTATTCTCCATAACAACCTCAGAGGTCAGCGCCTGGGGTCAAGAGCACAGTTAACCTCCTAAGTTGAGGAATTGTCAGCAGGCTGCCTGTCTGAGGCTGTGACCTGTGTAGGAAGGGAGTTTCTGCCTCACTTACATTATACGCTTCAACTATTATTTGCAGGATGTTGTGGGAGTTGTTGGACAGTGTTCCCACAGCACATTTGGGGAGGACATGTCTCAGGCCCTGCCAGCAAACAATCGCCATATTACAAATGAGTGAACACATGCCCATGGGAAACTTTTTCACCATAGGAGTCTCAATTTATTTATTACCGAAAGACAGATAGGCTCTGCTGTACCTTGTATAAGTGGGTGACATCTTCAGTCACTGCGAATATGATCTGGACGTTCTTCTCTCTCAGCTTCTCGGCAATGTGGGCCACCGAGGGGTAGTCCTAACACAGGGAGTCGGGGCAAATGTAAAAATACAATGCATAATACTCGGGACAGAATATATATGTAATCAGCATTTAAGCGCTCTCTCCCTCTTCCCTCTATCTCTGTCCTCCCCTTTCCCTCCCATTTAACAACTCTCTCTGCCGCTCATTTCATTCACTCTCCCTGACAGACATTCTATTTCCTCCAAATAGATAAATAAATACCATTTAGAGAGGAGCGACATCCACATCTTGCACATCCATTTTCAGCCTTGGGTGGCCATTTATCCAGACAGAAATAGATTAATAATCTATCTATATTCAGTCCAACTGTCAACTGCCTAGACTGCGACGAGGTCAAGGCATATAAAACCCTCATGAACCCTAACGGGATGGCTGTACAGGGTGTGCGACGCTCAGGTACAAAGACGCAGATGCATGCAAAGAGATGCACGCGAAAAGATGCACGCGAAAAGATGCATGCAAATGGGCAAGCACAAAGCTCCCGAAAAACCTCACACCGGCGCCCCTGCACCCACATCCACAAACACAGTCAGATTAAGAGATGAAAGCCTCAGTTTGGATTACTCCACAGCCACTCCAGCTGCTTCCCATCAGGGTGTGCCTGTCAGCATCCTCTTTACCCAGGGAGCTGTGCTGTTGATTCTAACCTTTAAATCACTGTCTTTGACTTCTGTCTGCAGCAGCCCGGACCTCTATTTCACCGCTAGGATTGCAGATGGGAATCAATTTAACACGCACTGCAATATCCATTCCATAGGATAAACATCATACGCTCGTCAACACTGCTGCTACCAAACGCCCTGATGTGCAACGGATAGAGGGGAAACACTCTTCGCTGTGATGGCTTGTTCAGCTGAATCCAAACTTTGGGCCCGTTTTTTTTTTTAAATTTGCATACAGGCATGCAGTATTGCCAGAATCTAAGATTAATAATAATCCTTAAAGAAAAGTGCCCGCACACTGTACCACGAAATATTTATTTACGTGTAATGCTGCTTTCACATGTGACATTTCGACATCAAAGATCTCATCAGGCATGTATCTCACATAGACTGAACGGGCCCATATATGGATCCCACTCCCTCAGTCTTAGGTGTGCTGGGTTGAGTGCCAGATCATGTATATTGCATCTGCAATAAATAACGCTCATAAGTACTCAAAAATTGACGCATAAGTCACTCAAGCATTGATGTATAAGTCCAATAAAATTCCCTAGATGTTCACAGATACTTCATGTTTATAAGCCCATATATGAATCAATAAACTATAATGAACAAAATACATCTTATTTTAAACTATTCCATTTCTTAAATATAACCAGTGCTTTAAGGTAGTCAGAATGTAGAAGATAGATCTAAGTAATTAAATGAATTTTACTGGATTTATGAATCTGTCTAAAGCTATGAATATATGAATGGGTGTGATTTGGCATTCTGGCAGCCAACCTGAGTTAGACTGGGTTGAGTCTGTAACTGGACCTGGTCAGTCATATGTGGGACATGTACCTGATGAAGATTTGAGGCTGAAACATAAACTGAATTTAACATTAAATAAATACTTTGGAAGCACTGATCCAGTGAACAGACACTGCTCTGTAAGAGTTAGTTTTTGCCCTTTTTTTTTTTTTTTTTTATTCCAAAGCACCTGGGAAATAAGCTATTAGGATGTGCATGAACTATGTTCTTATTAAGATTAATAATAAACCTGGGAATTTCCTCTGCTGTACACATTATCATGCAAGTGGCACTTTCCATCGTTGGGCAGGACAATGCCTCCAAGCTTGCCATCCCCTGCAAAGTGGAGGCCAGCATCAGTAGAGAACACCAGCAGACGAGTCACGTTCCTCCAGCCTATCTGCTCCTGGAAGTGAAAAAAGGGACCGACATATAACTGTCTGTCAATAAACTACCAATTGGAAGTGAATTTGGAACCGTGACAGATATAAGTGCTTCTGACAGGCTTTGAGAAAAGAACCCCCGTCTGCTTTTGCACATAATGATTTGAAAATGCCTGTGGATGAGTAATAGTTTATGCTTTCACGGTCTTCAGGGCTCTAATGTAAAAATCCTCATTATGAAATTATTGTATTACAATGCTAATATCTGAACATTTTCTTAATGAGTTTAGAAAGAAAGGAATAAAGACAGACAGAAAAATAGCACCCAAAACTGGTTGCGAATGTTTTGCACAGAATGCTCAGTATTCTGAAATACACCTCTCATCTATTGTCTGCGGCCTCTCCACTTCCCCCATCTCACACCCACTGAAACAAAAACAACAATCTCTGTATTGCAGTCCCGCTCCCCGCTGTGCATCCTCACTTTACCTCACACACAGTGGCCTGCATCAGGGCATCCAGCCCCCCCTCTGGTGAGTCCAGGTTGCCGGAGATCCGCTGCCCCCCCACCAGCTCGGTGAACAGGCTTCCGTTGGCGGTGAGGCTCAGGACGTGGTGGAAAGTGAAGGGAGGGGCGCAGGGCCACGGCTCGGTCCTCTTACAGGGGTTGTGGAGCAAGTCCTCCGCAGTGCTGATGTACGGCATCACCGTCTTATCCACAAACACACCAAAGCCTTTTATGTTGGGGGATGAATGGCAGACAGGTTGACGGTGAGGGTGGAGGTAAAGCATAAAGTTTTGAGGAGTGATCCGGTGACTGAGGGCTGTAAAGTGAATGAGTAATGCTCTCTGCTCCCTCAGCAGCTACCGTCGACTTGTCCTTGAACAAAGCACTTAATCCCCAATCGCTCCAGTGGCGCTGCTCAGTGGCCAGTAGTAAGATTAAGATTGTACTGGGCAGCTCCCTGGTGTGTATGTGTGTAACTGTATGAATGTGGTGCAAGGGTATGGCTGCAAAAGAGTATGTGTGCACAGCAAATCATCTTGGATAAATAAAGGTTAAATAGCAGTTACACATTTATGGTCATAATGTAACTTAAATCATGGGCTGGCTTTGCACAACACAACTTTTGTGCAATCCCTGCAAGTTCCCTGTAGGCTCATTCTACATGGTCCAAACTCCTGACCAAAAATTTGTATTAGAGAATTTAATCAGGCACATATAGTTCAATAGTAGTAAGTAGTTATGTTAAGTTTTATTGTGCTTGGAGGTCAGTAAAAACAAAAAAAACCAAACAATTTCTTACTTGAAAATGTTCAATAGAAGGGTGTAACTGCTTGATGGCACACATAGTGAACAGTTAGTGGAATTTATCAATATTTTTTGCATCACTTCATACTTTTTATTATTATTATTTATTATTTTAGTAGATACTTAATTTGTGTTGTGAAAATGTACTGTCGCAGCTTTATTGCCGGATTTGCTCCTAAATAATGTTATTAGACAGATATAGGGTCAGGCAAAAGGGGTTGTATTTTAGTGAGAAGCAGGCATAAATGTTTCACTGAACACTCGGTTCTGCAGGTCAGAAGTCAGAAACACCAACCCGGAGCTTTTCAAATTCTGAGCACCAACGAATGCAGCACTAGTAAATAGTTATAATACCTTAATATCTTGTTACAATCATTTGCTAACTGCAACTCTAAGTTAGTGCCTTCAAGTGCACACCAGAAGCTCGTACATCTGATGTGGGAAGCATCGGATGTTCAAGGGCTCTGATTAGGAATTTTGGAGCTTACATGTTTCATTAGAAATGTATTTTTTCAGTGGGTACTATGCCACTACAAAGACCAAATAGCGAACAGTTGTGTCTTATTCTGCAACCAGGTGAGAAGAAAGAATAGAAGAGACTGTGCTGCTGAAGTAGAAAGCAGACATTTTTGTGATCATCAAATGTTGCAGCTCAGAAACTCAGCAAACACTGATATTTCTGAATTTCCTGCTTGTAATTATACCTTTTAGGGGAATATTCAGGTGCACAATGTGCCACCAAATTCATCCTCAACATCCAAAATGATGATGCAAACCCAGGTCATAATTTGAATTGGATGGTTCTCCAACAAAGCCGCACAGAACTGAAGTTGCATTCAAGTTGCACCATGTAAAAGCTCGTGCCAGGAAGACAGACCCATTCTGAAGTCGCTGGTTATATTCCTCATCTCTTCCATCAGGTCCGTCCCCAACTTCTTGACGTTTGGCAGGTCGTCCTCCATGGAGAAGGACAGGTCCATGAGGTAGTACAGATCAATGGGGTAGTCCTCCACACGCTTGAACCTCACCTCAAAGGTTTGGGGCTCACCTGCAAATCGCAGCGGGGAATTAGAGGAAATCCAAAAACCATCCTTTCATCCATCAAATAAAATTTTCAAGGAAATACTCAAACCCCAGAGGCGAGTTAGACACAGACCTCAGGTTAAATCAAACTTTCATGCTGCTACATGTAGTATTTATAAATATCAATACATCACTATCCAATTAACTGTGACCCCAGCGGTATCGTTAGTGCTGGCGTTTCTCAATGTTAACCCTTTTGTTTGCTGCTGCGAAGAGCCCCTTTGTTTTTCCCTTTTGCTTTACTGAGGCAGACATGTCAAAATAGACTTTATCACCCCAGTGCCACCATCTTCCAATGCAAGAAATCCTCAGAAACTGTTCAGCATTGTTTGCAGTGGAAGAATTGTGCTTTTTCCTGCTTTTGTGCCGTAAAGCAATCCAGTGGTGTTCCTGCAAACCCGACCCGGTGGCCCACAATGTCATATTCACTGTGGTGGGCAGATGAGGCTGCAATTAAACTAATGTTTCAGAATTCATTTTAAATTTGGCAGTTTTAAGTCAGACTAATTGTAGACCGCTAAATTTATTGATTTCCTTGATGAAGGTTGGCTTTTGGGCTCAAAATATGTGCTCCAGTCTTATATCTGACTGGCTTAGATCCATCTCAAAGTGGGTTTGTGTAACTGGCCCTGGGCAGCAAACGTCACCCGCTGCCCTCTGTACATATGGCACCCACCTGGCCTGAGGTGCAGCACGACAGACTGCGGCTGGAGTTGGGTGACATGCCGGTGGTGCGCCTGGTGCCTCTGTTCTTTAGGGTGGAAGGTGATCTTACGGTTTTTCAGAAGGACAGCAGAACCTCTGGGGTCCTCCAGGCGATCGGAAGGACAGCCCCTCCTCAGCAGCGCCTTCGCCGTGTCACAGCGCTCCCATATGTGCTGTCCCACTTCTACGAAACTCTTGACACAGGTTTGGGTTTTGTTCATTTGCACATACTTTTAGGGTAAGCAGGTAAGAGGGTAAGAGGGAAGTCTGGGATTACAGTGCAGCTTTTAAATGAATGCAATCATTTCCATAATCATAACTGAAGAATTACACAAATAAATAAAATGTACAAAGGAAATAACATTTCACTGCAAGATAAATACTGCTGTTATATTGCTGTAATCAGGGAGGAATCTTTCTCATATTTGTGGAGGATATGACTAACTGATATCTGATATTTAATAAGACAATGACTGATGTAATAGTTTAAACGTGTTATAAACCTTTGGAGCGCTGTTTTTTTGAAGATTTTGTATACCACTTTGAAAATATAGCTCATAATCACTGAGTTAAAAGAGCAGGCTTTAGATATTGAACATCTACCTTCTATCCCAGAAGGTTACCTTTTAATAACAGCACATAGCAAAATAAAACTCAAAGAACATGAATGATGAAGAAAAAAAAAAAAAAGGTCGTTTATAACTCCGAGGCAGCGACGTGTGTCACGCCAAGCAATACACAGGGATGTGTTTACAACGCTCCCTTTGAAGAGGGGAGCAGAAAGTGTTTTCCAGGGCTCTCACCTCTTCAGTACACCAGGCACAGTGTGGTCCAGCTGCCAGGCACTCTCCACAGCTCCTGACCCCTTGACTTTGGCACTCGTGATCTGAATGGTCTGGAGATGGAATAGAAACCAGACAGCTACGCTTTCCCTCTGCAAAAGCGCACCGTGCCACATCTGAACTGTCAAAACACTGCTGGTTTGTTTTCATCTTGTCAGTCTTCTGGCTACACGTAATGCTTTCGTTTACATTTCCGATATTGAGCTGGTGCTTGTATCTTAGGCAGGTACTTGCTGTTTTGATGTGATTTCAGTGATCCCATCACACCAGAATGCATCACTCTACAAAAAAAACACCTTAACAGTCATTTCATTGCATATTCAGCCTTGTTTTTCTTAAACAAGGACAAAAATCTGCCAGTGGGATGAGATTATCCCACGTGTGTCCGCTGCAGTTTCACTTGTTTCAGGCTTTTTTTCTGGCGACATGTATAGATCAGCCAATTGCTATCAAGAAAATGACTCTTGATCCAAGAAAATGCTAAAAACAAAGTTTTTTTTTCATTTGTTTTAATAAAATCAAGATTGCAGAGGTTAAGGATTCTGTAAACTCGATTAAAAAATAAAATCTATGGAGTAAGCACTAAATGTTCCAGATGATTAATTATGTGCATAGTATTTTTTTTATTCAGTTGAGTCTCAGCAGCCCTTACTTCAATCAACCCTTGGCAGTTTTGCATCATGAACCTTTAAGGCTGAATTTGAGACTTGTTAAGATGGACTTTTTTCCCCCTGCGGTGTACTGTAAATAAGATATGAACACTCAAAAAGCATATTTTGGTTACACCGCTTTCAGATTTCCAGACATAGATCTGAGCCGTTGTTAGTCTGGACACAAAGCGGCAGCCACGACGTGCATCAAAGCAGTGATGTGCACGCAGCAGCGCGGACAAACAAACAGCCACAGGAGATGTTTAAAGGCCATATTCAGGCCAAGTGTGAATTCACAGGCATATAATCTCATGCAATCTGAAGGTGGAGGCTCAGCATCTTGCAGAGATGCACCGACAAGACACACAGCTGTAGATGGACCACAGACTGGCTGTTGTGGAGATTGAACTTTGAATTGAATTTTCTTGAATCAGGTGTCATTTTCTTGATACTACTGGGCTGATCTGCCTTATTCTACGTTGTTTCAACATATTTATACTTGTTCCCTGAAAAATTACAAGTGAAACTACACTGGAAAACAAATGGGGGTATCTCATCCCACAGGCAGATTTTTTTAAACACTGATTAAGAGTATTAATAACTTTTTTTCAGTGGAACCACTAGGCCTCCCTTTAGTCTCTTATGGAAATGATACCCAAACATATCTGCTACTGACTTGCTTTCAAAGGGTGCCTGCAGGGGATATGGTCAAGTTTACTTTTGCAGGCCTAAATGCACTTGGTATTCCAGCGTAAGGCTCAGGAAGGTACTGATGCAACAGGAAAAAAAAACCAAAAAAAAAAATTCTCACAGTAACTCGATCTTCACAATCAGTATTTAAGCCATGTTTTGATCCCGCCAGCCTCATTTTATCAACATGACAACAGGCTGTGCTGGAGCGCCTTTCTAAAAGTGAATAAATTTTCATCTCCTGCTGAAGTGTCACATCATGTCTAAATCTACTGCACTTTTAAACACAGCTACTGAGCGTTGGAGAGATAAGAAGTGCAAATTTGGAGTGGCAAACAACTGGTAGGATCTGAGCTGCAATCTAAATGAGAATTTCTGAATAGGAAGAATAATGATACAGTTTAACTTTATTGCATCCTCAATGAGAAAAGTATTGACCTACCTCGATTTCCTGTGGCGCTGCGTCTGCAGCACAATAACAGGACAACGGCAAATAGCAGGCTCATCTGAGAGAAAGGGGGAAAAAAAAAAGAAAGAAAGCAATTTGCAGGATAAAAATGCGAATCATTCTCCCCGTTCAAATCATTAAGGTGGAGTGGAGTTGTAATTGCTGTTTAAGGAAAGTAATCTCTGAACCGGGCAGGTCCAAATGTTAATACTTATGGGTGTTTGGTTTGTACATTAAAAATAAGAAGGGGAGAAGTGCTTACCTTGAGAATGAGAGCGGCTGTGAGATTCAAACTGTGGACACAGAGGCAGGATGGTGTGGGATGTAGTGGGGTGTAGGCTCTACTCTCTAGGGGAGGGACCAGACTGCTCCTCCATATA
>OMLB01019380.1:22057-33819 GCA_900302555.1 Myripristis jacobus
GCAGAGATATTGAGTGCGGATATGGCATAAGCGGTGGGGAAACCTACAGGGCCTGGCTTATTGAGCAACATCTTGTTAGAGTGGATGAGAAGCTCCGGTGACTGTGTTTGCAGCTCGCTACATCCTTACCTGACAAAGCCATAATTACAACAAATGATGGAAACGCTAGAAGGTTAGATTACTCTAATGTGATCAAGAGGATAATACACTGCTGAATAATGAACAGCTCCACTCAAGCTTCTTAGCCAAGCACAAGCACCCGCAATTTATTCCAAATCTAAATAACCTGACAGTTATTTCCTAAATGGAAAAAAAAAAAAGAAAAGCCAAGTTTACATATTTCTTGTCACAGTGAGTCTAAATGGGGAAAGGTGGCCTGTTGCTAATGCGGGTGAAAGTCGCAGTTAAACCGCAATAATCAGAATATCAATACCCGGATGCAGCAGAGATTGGGCTGTCATGTACAATCCCCGGCAGCAAATGGACCCAGAAGATGACTGGATCAGTTCGCCTAATGCGCACTAGGGGGCAGACTGTGCTAACCGTTACCCAGGATGGAGTTACCCTGCTGGGGAGAGAGAGAGAGAGAGATGCAGATGTTTGGGTTGGGTCAGTTAAAGTGTGGCTTTAATAACACAGCAGCAGAATGCAGAGGAGGCATTGTGCTGCTGTCGGGCCTGCCTGAGTCGAGCACACACACCCACACACACACACACACGCAGAGAAACACACACAATCTATCTATAATTCTATCACAGCCACACATCAGATGAGGAGCCCAGATTAAGTATGAGCGAAACACTCCGTCCTGCGTGCGGCGAACAGGTTGAGCGATAAGGTGTGAAAAGCCCCGGGGCTACATCCATCCCTCCTCTGCCCTGCTCGCCCTCTGTCCCCCTTCTCTACAGTCCCTCCAGCACCCATCCTCCCACCCCACACACACACACACACACACACACACACCCTCCACCCCCGCCTCCCTCCCTACAGTCGAGTAAACGCATGTGTGACTCTGCACCACAGGTTTCCAGGGTGAGGGACCGTCACACCTGTGTGTTGCGAGGGGGGGGCAGGTGCGATGCGTGTGTGTTTGTGCGTGTCGGGGCAGGGTCAACCTCAATAATTGCAGAAGGTTGCTGATAGTGTCGGAGGCATGTCTGTACTTCTGCCCCTTTGTGTAATGTGACAGCGGAAACTCACTTTTGGATAACTGAAGAATATTTTTAATCCACTGTACTGAGCAGTTACAACGTCCAGCTGATTGTCTTGATTTCTAATCCACATAATGAGCAGCACCACCGGCAAAAAGACATGACTCCTTGGTTACTGAAGATAACCACTCCTCACTAACCGGTGGAGTCAAGGCCGGAAAGACAGAATTAGATTTATTTACTCAAATGACACAACTAGACTCTGATCTCACCAGATTTGTTTACGTTTCTATGGTTACATTTCTGCCACAATGTAGCCCAGTGATTGTAGCAACAGACGTTTCTATGGTTACGGTTCTGACTTTTTTTTTTTTCTTTTTTTTTTTTGGCTGAACACCTGCTTGTAACAGGTTTTTGGTAAGCTGCCATGTAACGAGTTTCATCACGACATGATATTATATCGATTATTTGGAAAATGATATGATATCACAAAGTCAGCCACGATACGGTTTCGATTCAATTCAGGAGCGCACGATCGACATGAGACCTAGCAGCGCTGTGTTTCCGCGTCAGATCCTTGGCCAGGTCCGTCATGTTTCCTGAGCCTGTTATCTCCTGCTGGCATTGTTTGCAACGTGGCGTGAGATTTGTCAGCTGACCTGTCATTTCTCTAAAATTCAAAATGCTTCCACACTGCTGATTTATTCCCGAGAGCGGAGTCGATATCCTTATTGTCTTTTTTTTTCCCGGCTGCTGGCAGCAGCTTCCATTATCTGTCTGGCACTAGCACTGTTTGAATGTTTAGGAAGGCAGCGTGCTTGAACAGAGATGGTGTTCACAGACATGCCGTGGGAATTTCAAAATAACGGCGTATCTCTAAGATGATGTGGATCGATATCTTCACTTAGGTTTGATTATACTGGATCATTGATCATTTGATTGACCTGGATCGTTACACCCTTAGTAATTAGTGTTATAGAGTGCAAAAATCTGTTTTTTATTACATAATAATTTTGTGATGACCCTTCCATATCTCTAAAGTATAGAGGATTTAGTCTATACAATCATTTTTTCTGCTGGGGACTGGAATAACTCTCTCTTTCATACTGGAAATGAGTGTTTGTGGCCTTTGAGATCATGCATGTCCCAAAGTGCAGCAGTGCAGCGAACGACACGGAGAACCCTATCGATGGCGGAGGTTACCACTTTGCGGATATTTATGATGAAGATGTGGAAATTCACAGTGATGGAGATGACATTTAATTTACGACGTTACAGCGTGTGCGTGTGTACGTGTGTGTATGCGCGTTTGCTGTGTGTTCGTCAGTCTGCTGGAGAGGATGGATACTTGCACACGACAGTGAACAAGTGTCAACCACCCTCTTGTCAACATGTGCATGTGATTGATGGCTAATCCATCAGTGACAGAGCCCTGGATTGCTACTCAGCCATGAATGATGTCTTCATATGGCCCGCGTATGAATTCCAGATCGGTATGGAGAAAATAAAACGTTTTCCTTTGACTCTGCATCTCACTGGGACTCTGTTAGAGCCTATATAAATATGTTTTCCAGCTTTGTTCACAAGGATATCCCTCCACCAGCGTGGCCCACATATGAGCTACGTCGAAAGCCACCATGAAAAACGTGAAATAAGCCTTTGCATAAAGTCTGCAAGGATTCTGCACCATTGTTCAGTTGGTGGTCAGTGCAGCGGTAAACACTGGGATAATAGTCCAGGGCCTATGTAAGAGAGCCTCTTGTATGGCAGACTAAAATGTCAGACTGCATCCCTCAGAATCAGGCCAGGCTTAAAGCCCAGTGAATAATCCAGCCTTGGGTGTAATCAGCGTGAAAGAACAAGCTCGAACTCACCACTGAGCTCGACAGAATAGGCTGTTAAAAATACCCATTTCAGTTACATGACAGACGAATGAGAAACAAAAAAAAAAAGAAGAAGAAAAGAAAAAAAAAAAGCATCCATACAGGGCGCCGTTTCCCCCTTCCTAAGCATTCTCAAAGAGCTAAGCCAAGCGGAAACTTGAGACACCACAACAAACTTTTAGTATATCCATTCGTGTGCATTACAATTCTGTGGAGGTGCAGATGGAAGTGAGGGAAAACTCACCTTCCCACCACACCTTGAGTGCTGTGCGGCCCTCGCTCTGCTGAAATTGCTCCACTTTCACCAAAACAATGAAATGATGTGAATTTATACGGCACCTTTTCCAGCAAAATGTTTAATATGCTTTTACCGCCTGGTTGGACAATTTCATAGCTTGCACATCAACCCAAACAGACTGCGTGATGTGCAGAGCCGCTCTGGAGGCAGGAATAATGGCGCTGGTTGAGTTGTACCTCAGTAGGGGGAGACAAAAACACTCTTTCTGGCTGATAGGAATGGTTAAGGTACATTAGAGGTGTGTTGACTCTGCATGCAGATGAGTGCAGCGAGTGCTTTTTTAATTATACCTGGTATAGAAAGTTGTATAATTAATGCTAATACATGATCTGCCATACATGTCCCTCACAGAACGGGTACAAACAGCTGCATGGTTGGTGAAAAGCCAATGGGGTAAAAGAAGAAGTAGCACATTAGGCTGACTATCCATGATAATTCATGAAAAAAGTCACTGTTACTTGTATTTTTTACTTTGCTATTCAAGTTTGTGCTCTGAAAGGCTTTTTTTTGGGTTTGTTTATTTTATTTTATTTTATTTTTTTACTTCACCCATTGAGGTTTCAGAGGTTTCCAAGTGTCCCCTGTTGTGTCATGAGGCTAAACGCATTGGAACTCACTTTTGAAAATCTCTACAGACTTGCAATTTGCCATGGATCCCTGTATTATATCGTAAAATATTTGGAATCAGATCTATCTCAAAAAATGGTTTTTTTTTTTGTTTGTTTGCTTTTTAATTGCTATGCAAGTGCAATAACAATTAGCTTTCCGAAACCCTGTTCTTGCAACCCCAAAAATATCATTAAATATTTTTTCATTTCGCTGGCTGATGCTCCAACCCTCCTACTCTACAGGATTACTATCTCCTTGAAATGTTTAACTATACATTTCTGGGAAACTTACATCCCCACGGAAGCTGTACCTCCCTCTCAGAATGGCTCTGTAGAGTCGTGTGCGGCTGTCGTCCTCGAAGGGCATGGACCCGCTCAGCACGATGTAGGCAATCACCCCGAGGGCCCACATGTCCACCGCACAGGAGTAGGGTCTCCTCAGCACCATTTCAGGGGCCATGTACTCAGGGGTGCCACAGGTGGTTCTCAGTGACCAGTCGTCTCCTTTCGCACCTTCATCGCTTCCCTCATCTGCTCCCGATCTGTCACAGCCACGACCAGCGCCTCCAAAAGCGGCCAGTCCAAAGTCGGTCACCAGCAGCCTGGAGTCGGCCCCGGGGTGATAGTACAGGAGATTCTCCGGTTTCAGGTCCCTGTGTGTGATACCAAGACCGTGGAGGTACCCGACTGCAGCCAGCGCCATCCGCAGGGCCCGGGTGGCGTCCCGCTCCGTGAAGCGCCCCGTGGTGACGACCCGGTCCAGGAGCTCTCCCCCCGTGGCCAGCTCCAGCACCATGTAGACCCGCTGTGGAGTCTGAAGCACCTCCACCAGCTGAATCACATTGGTGTGGCTGACCCGCCGCAGCACCGCCAGCTCGGACGCGCACACCTCGCGGCCTCCGGGGGCCCCGACCTCCATCATTTTGATGGCGAAGGGCTGGCGTGTCGCCCTGTGCTCCACGCGCACCACCCGGCTGAAGCTCCCACGGCCGATCAGAGCCTTGACGTCGTATCTGACGGGACAGAGAGGGCGTGATGAGTTATTGCTGCATAACCACCTCATGACACACCGCTCCAAAGCAATCACCGTCTCTCTGCAGCGGCAGCCGAGCTGAATGCTCAAGCCACCTGTGTGCACGTAACGGCAGAGCACTGTATGTTTGTTTTTGTCCTGTACTGACCGTGGGATCTCATTGTCCTCACTTGACAATTCAGCTGCACGTCCCTCTCTTATTACATCCGTTGCTGACGTCTTTGCACGAGTGCCATCAAAGCAAATTGATTCTCATTGCAATTTAGATCACATACAAGGCAATAGTGCTCCAAATCTCTATATAAACACTTTAGAAAAATGCCAGTATCTAATACTTTTTTCAGGCTGAAATTTTGTAAAAACATACATGATTCTGTACTCAAAAAATGAATTGTTTTATAGCCAAATGTCTTGTGATGACTCTTAGCTTCACGACTAACCCATAATGTAATTAACTTAAACGCCAGAGGTCAAAATGGAAGAGTTTGCCTTTTTTGCGTCTTCCCTTCTTCCTTCCTTTCTTTCTTTTCAGTGTTTGATACGTCATTTGGAAACAAAGCCTTTCACCTCTAAGCTGAGACAAAGGTGGAACCTAACAATTAACATTTACTCAAGTACTGTAAATTTTGAGATATTAGTACTTTATATTTTCACTTCACTGCATTTCACAAGGAATATTGCACTTTTGGCTACGCCTCATGCATCTTTACATGCAAAACATGCTATAAGCTCATAAAAAAGAATGCATTGTTAAAATTTAAACTCAATCAGCTCAAGCACATTAAGCCTAGCAACACCTGGACCAACTAAAAGTTTGTACGGTTAATACACCAATAATTTGGCTTTTATTCATTTGGATACTGTCTGTAAATACATTTTACTGATACTTGTATATTTTTACTTGAGAAAAAATATGAATTCAGGAGTTTTAATGCAGTATTTATCCATTATAGAACTGCAGCTTGTACCAAAATGGAGGATTTTTCTATCACTGCGGAGATACTAGTCAAATGTGGAGGAGGATACGCACCTCCCTTGAAATAGCATAGGTTTCTTGAGTTATACTGGTGCTTTCATTTGACAAGTACAGGAAGACAGTCTCCAGGTGTTAATAAGAGCTAGGCCTTTCACGCTAATGTCTGTCCTCATTACTGCCATGCACTAAACACATTAAAATGCATGAAAAAGTTGGCAGCTGTACACCAAGCAGAACGGGGAAGAGTGCGACATTCAAAGGCTCTCGTAAACAGTGCAAAACTTCTGACCTCATTTCATCTCGCATCGAGTCCTAAAACATAATTTTCTGAAAGCCAAGTGGAAAAATTTGCGGCGGGCGAGATGAATCGTGTTGTTTCCGGTGCGGTTTCAGTTGCTCGGGAAGTTTTCAAAAAAAAAAAAAAATAAGTTGAAATCAAGCAGAATAATAAGGCAGATCACTCACTCCATCAGGCTCATACCCATATGTCAGTCATCAGGCAATTTCTTTTTTCTTTTTTTTAATCAAAACTGACGGTATAGATACATTGTGGCTTATTTAATTACATTTTTAATGAATAATTGATCACTACCACACTGGTGTCGGAGAATCCATTAACCTGAACTGATGCAACTTTCCTGCTGAAATTATTTTGATTTGATTCCACACATGGAGTCTCCGTCACCTGACTGAAGAAAAGCAGCCTCAAAAACAGTTTTGCCGGCGAGCTGAAAAAACTTGATGAAAGTGAATTTGCAATTGAAATAAATGCAATCACACCACCTCTTTTTTTTTCCATTTTCTTTCATGCTTGTTTATAAGGAAAAAAATACGACTTGATGCCAGATGAAGATTCAATAACTTGCGCTAATTGCTTTGCTTTGTAGGGGGAATCTTGTGGAAGGATAAAAATGTACCTTGCCGTGACACGAGGATCAAACTTGGCCCTGTACTTGGCAGCTTTGTCCTGCTGTTGTCCGCCTCCGAGAGCCTGCTGCCGGGTGTTTGAGGGCGGCTGGTGGCGAGCCCCACTGCCGGTGGCAAGCCATGAACTCTTCGTCTTCTCCTTGTGCTTCCTTGGCTCATCATCGTCCTGCGCCTTACTGAAGGCCACGATTGATTGCACTACACTTACATAGCCTTTCTTGGACGCTTCAGGCAGCACCTTGCCGGCCCCGCAGCCCATCACTCAAACGCAGCCAGCCTTTGCCATGGAGAGGACGAATTTGTACGCCTGTTGATGAAAAATCCCTCTGCAGCCGACTAAATTTAAGATGGAAATGAGAGAAGGGAACTTGCACAGCAGCTTGTGTCTCCTGCTGCTGCAGCGTGAGCCCACTGAGGCAGGTGGCAATCGCTTTGAATGCATGGAAACCTTTACAGTGGGCCACACACACACACACACACACACACACACACACACACACACACACACTACAGGTTGAGGGCTGGCAGGTGTGTGAACTCAGTTAGTCACTCCTGTGGCAAAAGTGTCATGTAAATAGAAATTGTTTTGAGGCTATTGTCATGCCTCACACTGTGGGTTACCAGAATGAGCAAAGCCTAAAGAAGTGTGAAAAGTGCTGCAAACCACTGAGAAAAAAAGAAAAGAAGAAAAAACATGAAGCGAAAGTCATTTAGTGCTTGTTTTTCTTTAAAAAGTCAGATATTCTCATTCTGCTCAGATTCTAACACTGTATATGAGACTATGACTTGTCAAGATTGTTTTTCCCTCTGAAAACACACTGGAGTCCATGTTATTAGCAATGTGATGATATATTTTAATTCAGTCCCTAGTAATAAAAATCTTAAAAAGTGACATATGATGTTTGCTTCATTTTTTTTGCTGTAGCAATCACAAATGAGACAACCAACCCATTTCACAAGCTCTCATTATTTCATTATTTCCACACTGCAATGCTGACATTTTTAAGGCATTAAATCACACCCTTGAAAATCACTCCCCGTGTGTTTTTCTCCATCCATCGGTGTCACGCTGTTTATTTTATCCAAGCGATGGTGAAAACTTGATTAACTTGTTTCTCGACGACATTGTGCCGTTTGGTTTCTTTTTAATCTCCTGTGCCAGTTGTAAATTGGCTACAGGTGTAAGTTCAGGCTGAAGTGCGCCGGCGTTTCTGAGCGACACCGCCCACCGCAGCTGCACTTGATGTTTTAATTGAGTGTGTATAACAGCGGTGGAGCTGCTCGGCGGCTGCAAGAGGAAGAGTCTGCGTTCTGTGGGGGGGTTCGTCCCTGTTTATTTAGGGTCTAAAGGTTGCCGGCGTCCTCCTCGTTCACTGTTTTGCACGTGGGCGCCGCAAAGTCCTTTGAGACCGCTGATCAAAGGCTGCACAAATAGACTTGACTGTGGTTACACCAGTGTACGCCGCTGTATAATTGTCTATTTCCAGCTCCAGTTCCCCGGGTGTGACCCTCTCTCCTAATTTATCTAATTTAGCAAATCAAAGATCAACAACAGTGACCTGTAACACGCAGAGCCCACTTTCAGAAAGAGAAAGTTAATCATGTTGCGGCTACGAGACTGACATTTACGCTAATTTGTTTGTGGCTTGTTCCCTTAGTTTCAGCGAATTACCGCTAACATTCACTTATTTCACATAAATACCAAAGAGCCGCTGCATGGATTGCTTGCATTGCACACGTAATTTGCAAGAATATTCACAAACGTGCATTCACATGCGCGCGCCGTCATGTTTACAGCTGGCTTCGTATAAATGTCAGTGAGTATCAAACCCTTGTATGTCGGTTGTACATTCACTGTTTGCAATGATTCCCACCATCCAGGCGAAACTGATGACAGCAAAACACAAACGTCAGGGAGAGCCGGGACAGGCTGCTCATACTAATGCAGGCAGAGCTGCTCTGGACAAGACGGCATCATCTTCACAATACTGATGCACGCACAAGAATCTGATTAGTTCCTGCAACAACAACAAACAAAAAAAAAAACATCAAACGTAACACGACTCGACCGTAAAAGCATGCACTTGTACAGCATGTCATCTACCTGTGCGTGCATTTTTTAAAGAGCTAAACGTTAATGATGTTTCTGTTTCAGGTGATGCACGGCAGGTCTCGAGGCGGTCCACGCCGCGGTGACCTGGGAGGTGCACGGCATCGCATGCATTTTTCATGCGCAGATGACAACTCCTTCACACATCTCATCCGCCCCAGCTGACGCGGTGTTAACAAGCTAAAACGAGAAGGCACCCTCGCAACTACGAGCGCCACGCTGTAAACAAATCATCTCCACTTTGTACTCGCTCAATTTGTCCGCCAGGAAAACTTCATATCCTGTTTTGTGTATTGCATCCTGACAGTAATTGTATCCAACCCTTAGCTGCATTTTGCTTACTTTTTTTTTCTTCCACATTTCCCAGCGTTTTGTAAATGAAAAATAAATAAGGAGCTGTTCTCCTGGTTGAGCTATTTTCACAAGTTGCCAAATCTGCCCCTCGTTGCAGCGTCTATATCAAGAAAGGTGTACCTGTTACGTGTGCCTGTCGAGGCCATAATTAGCACAAATCGACTTTTCCTCGTTTCTGTGGTGCGTCGTGTCGCTGTCATCGTGCGGCCATAATCTTTTGAGAAAGGACGAGAGGAGTGGAATTGCACGTGGCACAGTGAGTTTTTAAAAGAGACGAGCCAAGCAGGACCTGGAAACCCAGATTTATTCATACCACGCTGCAGAGGAAGGGATCAAAATGAGGGCAGAAGCACCTTTTTACCGCAGCTAGCGCGCCATACGCCGGGCTTAAATTATTCCCACTCTTTTCACTTGAACGACAGTGCTGAAATAATGTGGTTATATGAGGTAGCTATAATGAGGTTGCATTATGCATAACGTGTGCCGCATATTTGTGGAGTGAGTAGATCTGCAGATTTCGGCTCCATAACAAGATATCTGGCCTGTGAGAAAGTGATGCCGGCGTGCTCGCAAAAAAGAAAGACGGGTGTGGAAAGAAGTGAAAATAAATTGTGGTGTGTTAAAAAAAAAGAGCCGTGGTTTACTCAACGGTTTTTAGAAACACCAAACTGAGGATTTTCTTTTCCTCCCTGAGATGATACACAGCGATTTGTGAATAAACCCTACACAGTTTCATCAGTGCGGTTCCTGCTTTATGGGTTTTTAGCAGCATTTTCAACGCCGAGCGCTCATCACCACTTGTCAATCAAACAGTGTGGGCCACAGATACATTACATGAAACATTAAAAAAAATAATCAGTGTTAGGGAATAACTAGGGACATGTAATAAAATTCCAAAATAAATGTAACTGTAGTATGTTATAGTTGCTGAGGAAAAAAAAAGTATAGTCACTACAATACAGTTTAAAATAAAAGCTTTTATGGAGAATATGACATTCATTCTGCTGCTTTGCATCTTTTCAATGTGCAGGAATGTCATCATACATCATTTTAACGAATTACGAATTATACTTTAACAGGGCAACTAGTAATCTGTAACTTATTATATTTCAGAAGTAACCTTCTAAACAGTGAGAGTACTCTGAGCCTGCTTCCTCACATGACGACAAAACAGAGGCATCAGTATGTTTTTGTTTTTGCTCTGAGATATTTTCTGGTAGAAACGTATGAGAATATTACATGCCAAAGTTTCCAAGAGCTGAAAGTGTCGTCCATATGCCGAGGAAAAAAAAAGGATGGTGTTGTCATGAATAACTGGGGAGAAAAAGAAAGACTTTATTTGAATAAAGACTGGAGGTCTGGTGGTCGTTTTGCTGTGAATGCCACAAAGCACAGATGGCATAGATGTCGGAAAGATTCGTAAGCCCATATCCAAGTTATTAAAGTGTTATTTAAACTATATATATATATCTACTTTAATGATAGGCAGGGTTTGGTTGTGGTTGAAAGATTAAATTGGGATTTATTCACTTACCTCACTCCACTAACAGTAAATAAATCCGACATGAATGTGACATACATCTCATCTCATCAAGAGGTTGCATGAATTTAAACTTCCTAACAAGTAGCACAGTGCAATTCCCACAACGTAGCCTAATGTTAGTGTGAGCAGCATGAATATTATTACTCCAGCTCCCTCTGTCTGACGGGTAAACACAATCTCAAACGCTTTCCGGAATCATCTGCTTGGACTAGAATGAATTCAAACTGAAGTTGGAGAGGTTTCATTCTCCCTCTGCCTCGTACTTGACGCTGCCAGGCTTTGGGTTTGGGTTTCAGTTGTGCGCTTCCTTCGAGATCAGCCAAGAAACGGCGCCGGAAAAAGAACGACGTGCGACGTGTCCTACAACCTAAAAAATTTCCATTTCCTTCGTGGAAATGCAGCTAAACAGCGAGGCGTCTTGTGTTCCAGACAGAGAGCGAACACAAAAGCTTTCATGAATTCGCGTTACATCAGCAAAGCAGAGATTGCGAGACACCGGGATGAAAATTTCACAGCGCTTGCTACATTGCATTAGTCGTCTTTTGGAAAGGCGCAAGTCACGTCGTCAGTTTGGCCGGAGACGCGGGCCGCATCATCAGACGCTCGTCTCCTGCCTCCGTTTGTTGGAAGACGGTTTTATTCGGGGGTGCCACGGGGGGAAACGCTAGCTCTGTGAGTTTGTTTTGCTGTCACACACCGTCTATCCCTCCACAAAGGACTGCACACAGCGGCACACACACACACACACACACACACACACAGAGAAAGAGAGTGAAAACCTCCAACGCCCCACGTTCCCTCCTCACACACACAGACACACACACACACACACACAAGAGCCAACAGAGGATACACATCACATCAGCACTGAGGTGGTAA
>OMLB01019382.1:0-11607 GCA_900302555.1 Myripristis jacobus
GTGTGTGTGTGTGTGTGTGTGTGTGTGTGTGTGTGTGTGTGTGTGTGTGTGTGTGTGTGTGTGTGTGTGTGTGTGTGTGTGTGCGTGTGTGTGTGTGTGTACCTGTCAGTGAGAGGGGTGATGACCAGTCTATTAGTGTTCCCCAGGTATTCATAGCTGAACTGGAACTGGGCATCACAGATATTGATGTAACAGTGTCGGGTTTCGTCATCCCAGCGGTGACGTAACTGGGACAGCCATGCAAAGGCCTGGCCAGTTGTCACCTAGGAGACACACACACACACACACACCAATAGGTTAGCCAACATCTCGTGGATATTTGACTCAACAAACATCAAAATTATGTCAAAAGATGACCTTCTGAGCAATGAGTTTGGCGACTACGTCTCGAGCGTGGACATCAATGGTGCAGACGGTCATAATCTTTTGTCTGTCTCCAGGAGTTAAATCCCCGAGCAGCATGTGGATCAGCGAGTTCAGCTGTGTGATCTACAAAACCAGAGAGCAGCAAACATAATTCACCAGTATCATAATAATCAAAATACAGTGATCCATCAAAATCAAAGGGTGATGAAACCTGAAATCTTTTAAGGTAGAAAAGCATTTTTGCACTTACTTCTAGAGGCTGGAAGCTTAAACTATGCTGCACTTCTGACCACACCTGTCACTGTTGGTTGTGATTATAACTTGTATGCTCTTTTGCATTTGTAACCACACCCACCCATCACTGCAGCAAGGTAAAAATATTCAACCTCTGGGTGCCAGCAAAGTCTAAAACATCTGTCTGGATTTCATGCCTCTTTAAACATCATGTAATGAGTCCCTGTTTTTGAAGATGACTGTTAGGTAGCACATGTCATGGCTGTTTTCTAACATGGACAATCAACCATAACATAACCATAACCAACCCTTATACCTATGCCTACACTATAACCATTCTTAATAATGTGTTTGCAGTACCTGTTTTCGGTTGTAGTCTTTCAGTGCATTCTCAAATCCCTCTTCCACCCTCTCAAAGGCAATGCCCACATCTGTGGCCCACCATACCTGACTACCAGTCAGACCCACCTAAGCATGGAAGGGAAACAGACACTGTAAATTTATTCTGCATATGAAGTGCTACAGTGTTGTGCTAATCATACAGATGAGCCACAGACAGACCTGTGCAGGGTAGTCAAACAGCCACTGGTCTCGTGGTTTGTCTTCATAGGCAGCGACGGCCTCCTGGATCTCCCTCCTGACCGTGCAGCGCATGGTGCTCTCCAAGGCACTCAACCAACACTCTGCCTGAAGGGAGACGCACAATATACTGTAAGGGAAGTGACAATTTTTACCCAAGATTTCTTCTCTTATTAGAGTTCACATACACATAGACATTATTACACATACTCATTTACAGCGGCTGTACAAATCAAATATCTTAACATTGAAATAGCAAATACAGTGAAGGCAATTTATGATGATATTATTTATATATTTATATTATATATGATATATATATATAAAAATCATACCTGTCCCTTACACACACAGGGCTCAGAAAATGGAACATACTCTCTCTCTCGGCTGTACATCCCTATGGCAACTGCCTCCCCATCCTCCTCCCCATTGCCACCCCTGTCTGAATCCTTGAAACGAAGGTCGGCTATGTTGTCAAACAGCTTCAGCAGGTGTCGGGTCACCTGGGAAATATTTCATTAAATCTCATTATTATTATACAGGAACAGAAACAAAAAACAAAACAAACAAACAAACAACAAGAGAAAGGAGAAAAGGAGAAACTGGTTCGCATTCAAATATGCATGCTCATAAATGATAATGGTGATGCAATTTGGCATATTATTTGATTGCTGACTTGGATTATTAATATTCATTACTTTGTGTGTTGAAACTGAATCACATCTTGAACTGTATTTTTCCAAAATATTTCCATTTTTCAACACTTTGAGAAAAAAAATCTCACATGTTTCCAGATCTGTCTGGGAACTCTGAATAACTTTCTAATGAAAAGTGTCTCTACCCATCTTTATAAACATCAAACTCATATCACCATGAAGTCATCCCAATCATCACTTTCTTCTCCAAGATGTAAATGTTGTATATGCAATATATTGGTATCTACAGTATGTTGAACATCACCTTGTGTTTATTTGGAAACAACATCTAAATCTCCATCCACATTGTGAGCTCCAGCTACCTGTCTGGGCTGTGTTCCCTTGGAGACAATCTCCAGCAGGTCAGAGGCAGAGACAAAGTAGAATCTGGGGAACGTGAGCCTCTTGGTTTCCAGGTACTCGGCCAAGGCCTTCTCACACACAGACAGCCTCTGCTGCAAAGTCTCCAGCTTCTCCAGGAAGCCAGGCTGGTTGGTTACCTCCACCACGTTACTGCTCTGCACCACTTCAGTCATCAGGTTCTAGAAAGGGACAGGAGATACACCATGAGGTTATGGTGTGATGGTGACATTCATATAGTAGTCAGAGATCAGCAAATGGAGAGCGAGAAGTTAAAAAGAAAAGGTTATTAGGCATCAATAAATACTATCCAAATGTCTTATTTTAGTATTTATGTACTGAGGCTATATGGACGCATGCAGGTGTGTTTGGTTCTGGTGTGTGTTGCAGTTCGTACTGTTTGTCAGGCACTGGTCACCTTGCACCTTTGCACCTACAATAAAATCTAAATCTGGTGAGGGTGCCTTTAGTTACTCTGGTCTTAATCTCTGTGTCCTGCTGGTCTTTAAAGTCTGTTTAAAACCTTTGAAGCATTTAGTTAGATGTGTGTGTGTGTGTGTGTGTGTGTGTGTGTGTTTGAGAGAGAGAGAGAGATTGCTTTTGGGTGGATGTGAGAGATTACAGCTGCTGTGCTTAATTATTCCATTTAATGATATTGTATTCACTCTATTTATATGGGTACTTTATAATTACCGTCAATTTTCTTTTATGTAAAGTACGCAATGTGTGCAAAGAACATTTTTCTACCCGTGGAGGCAGCTGCAGCGTGGAGCCCCTGCAGTTAAATGAATGTAAGGGGAACACAACACAGGGTGTGTTACCTGGAAGTCAGTGTGTATGCCCTGGAAGCGCTCGGCATCACTGGCCAGCTGGCACCGAATGTCATGGCTGTTGGTAAAGATGCTGTTAAGGTGGGCCCAGGTCCTCTGGACAGACATCCAGGAGGAGATGACGAGGTCTGCCACCATTAGCTTCCTCTGCCAACCACTCACTTCTGCCTGGAAGTACTCCACGTATTTACTCATCAGGATGTTCTGCAGCTGCACCTTTAGGGAGTTTGAAAGGGGAGTTTGATGAGTGTGGGCTTTTGGAAGCCTCTTGGATGCATTTAAACACACATCATGTCCCCATAATCTGTACATCTGCACATTCACCATGCATCTCTGCCTGATTTGGCTCTGTTATTTAACCGCTCTTCATTAGTGTTTACAGAGATAAGTCTATATAGGGAGGTATTCCACTTGCAAGACTATCTTAGGCCTTTACTGTGCAACAGCAAAAATGAGCAGATGCTGGTTAAAAAGATACACATTTCTATTTGCTGAGATGGATGAAATCTGGAACAATTTAGGGAAACAAATGCTTTTTTCCCCTCTGGTCATGCCATCAGTCAACACCACATAATCTCAATAGTGTAAATCATCTGAAATTGCCAACATTTTACAACCACTGATTTCATGCCAGCTCATGTCTTCTTTATGGATATAAGGGCGTCTATTTTGAAAGTGCTCAGCATTGACCCGATGGCCTAAAGACCGTACTGCTCTCTGTTTTTCTGTCTCACTGCAGTCAGTCGTGCTTTCCCTCTCTCTACAGGCTTTCATGTTAGTGCATCTAGGATTTGGTATCAGTGTTTTGTCTGAATATAATATGAGCTGAAAAAAACGCACAGAGGCATAATGCAATCCTCGTCCTGACCTAGTTATAGCAGTTATGATTAACTGAACACCAAGCTAGATGCTTTGTACCACAACCAGAGAAATGACAGACATATGGCATGCTGTGGGGAGTCGGGAACCTGCTCACCTGGTTGTCCTCCAAAGTTTCAATCAGATTTTCATCCGCTTTAAGCAGAGGGATTCCTGTGCTTGAATGAGTCTCATAGGACAAAGCCATAACACTCCATGTCTGGGTAATCTCTGCCAACACCTAGAGGACAATTAGGGAAAGTTTCATATTTTCCATGCCATTTTATTAAACCATTCTGGATTTGCTTCAGTATTATTTTTGTAATGTCCACATCAAGAGGGCATTGTGACAGTGGTGCATGTAAGGCCAAGGTTTAGGGTTATTTGTTTCTCAGGACAGAACTGCTTTAGGTTCAGTAACAGTACATTCATGTACTCTGCTCCCTCTTTATAAAAATCACTGTTAAATGATTTAAAGATGAGAAGTTCTATGCTTCCTTAGATTAAAGTGCTCATGGAGGATCTTGTGAAAGACTTAATAAAGAGCTCTCCCTGCTCTGTTTAATTAATATTTAAACAGCCTTGGCCAATTAGCTTTGTGCTTCGATATAGCACGACTACTTGTTGTAGCACTAACAGAGAAAACTTTACTTCGCTGTCTCTTTCATGTGATTTTTGAATGGTTTTGCTTTTGTATACAGTACATCGCAACAAGAATCTCAACACTATTGAGGTACAGAGACCCTGTGACACCAAATCATTATTAAACTTACCTTCTCTATGGCCATCTCTTTCACAGCCTTGTCCACTATGTTTTTGACCTCTTCTTCTACACGATGGAGCTGTAGTTCCAACAGATCCCCCAAGGTGGTGCCATCGCCCATCACAAACCTCACCTGGGGACCAAATGTGTAATGAGTGAGACCAGATGCCCGTCAGGATTGCTTAACTGTCAGGTACAGAGAGGATAGATACAAAAAGCATACACCGAACCAAAGCAGAGTTAAAATGAAGAGAGTTAGTTCATTAGATAGTAAAAGAAGGAGCAGATTGTTCTGTACCCCGGTGGTGTTCATAAGCTGTTTCCAGTGCCTCTCCCTGACGGCCGAGTTCTGCAGCTCGTTGACGGCTCTCAGAGAAGTCAGCAGGTTCTTCACAGTCGACTCCAGACCCATGTAGACATCCCACACCCGCACTTCCTTATCCAGAGTCTTCATCTCCTTCAACATGCAACAGAAATACTCACAAATTACAAATGATTCCTTGCTCCTTGAGGCCTATGCCTACAATAAAGATAAGACTGTTTTAGGCATACTTGACACGTAGTTTGTTGTACCTTGGCAAATCGCCTGAGCTCCATGTCCATCTGCTCGACATTGATCTCTTTCCATGGAGTCTTAGTCCAATCATCTATACTGGTCTGGAAAGGAGATTGAGATCATTTGGGAAACTCTACTGAACCCCAAATGGGAAATCCTCTTTTTTCTCACTCTCTACATGCAAGTCAAAGAAGTAGGGTGAGCTACATGACAAAAATGATGGAGTCGGCAGGGTTTCAGTGACTTGCATCTATCTATTCACATTCAAGAGCTGTTGCCTTGTGTCAATGTGTAAACTACATTACATAAACATAGCTAAGGGCTCTAAATGTCAGTGTATAGGTAGATGTAAATGGAGGGGAGTGTTTGCACTGTGCTGACTGACATGTACCTTGACAAAGATGACCATGTCCCAGACAGCTTTAACCAGTATGATGTCTGAGCGACACTGATACAGCTGTTTGTATTCTGGAAAGCTGACCTCAAACAGATCAGCTGTTTCCTGCAGCTTCTGCATTTCTGCCTCCAACACTGCTACTGCTCGATTAGCCTGAGGACAGAAAACATTGATTATTAAAATGGTCTCAAAAGGTCTCCATTAAATTATGGAAGGCACAAGGTTGCCAGGGTAGAAATGGCCCCCCTCACCTTATCAATCAGTTTGTATGGCTCTTCCAGGTTAATCTTAAAGATAACTTCGGTGCGGAACTGCTCTCTGAACTCATGCTGCTTGACCTGAAAGGAGAAAACACTGCACATTTAGCATTAAAGGATCTGCAGTCAATGCGCATATCTGGCTCTAAGTCTCCATCAGCAACACTAGGGGGGTGGCGGTTCAGTCATACATAATGCAAGGGGGAAAAAAAGAACAGTTTTATATGTCAGACACAGAGCGCTTTGTTAGGGGTTGCAACACTGACATCTGACCCCTCTCACACACAGCCTCACCTCTAGGCACATACACACACACACACACCCTCACCTCAAACCGGACGCATTTCCTACGTATAACTGAGACTTCATTGGATTGCAGCGGTGCCACTTCATGTTTGACAGTGAAGGCAATCTTCCGCAGACTCTTCCACTTCTCAGGCAGCTCCTGTGTTATTGTGGTAAAAAAAAAATGTACAGAATGTGTTGTAGTTATACTGTATATGTGTATCATGACCCATAAAAGACCATATGTGTGTTTACTGATACACACCTCCAGCTGTGTGTAGACGCTTTCTGGCAGTTGTTGTCCGTAGGTCTTGAGGAGCTCAGCGGTAGACTTGAGAGGTTTGAAGTGTTGCTCGCTGCTGATCTGTCTGTCTCGTATGGCCATGAGGTGACCCATTATGTCGACCAGGCCTGCATAGTCGCCGTCTGACACCTTTTTAGAAAGACCATGGGCTGTGTCCTGGACAAAGGAGGACAGCTCCCTCACACTGAGGGACAGAGAGGGGAAGCAGAGCAGAAAAATTATTCTTGAACCATAATATGGTGAAAGTCAAATTTCTAGTTCAACCAAGGTTTGTCCCTCAGATCCCTTAGGTCCCTATTGGGGACCTACCTGAAAATGTTAGCTCAGCAGATTCCACTGTCAACTTTAAAAAACTGTTAAAAGACCCAGTTTTATGGCCTCTCAGGGTTACTTGTGTGTTTTACCAGCTTTTTTGAAATCTTTGTTGTTTTTTTGTCTGTTTAGACTGTTTGCCATTATAACATTTTTCATTTTTCTTATAAAGTTGTGTTTTATGTTTCAAGCATTTTATTTTATTCTGACAGTTGTGAGTGGCAAAGAAATGAGTGAATGAGTGTGCATGTGCTGTGTGTGTGTGTGTGTGAGTGTCTAACCTCTGGTTTACATGGTTGAGCAAATGCTCCTTGAACATCCAGCTCCATCTCTTGATGACATTCATCAGTGTGTGTTTGAAGGGTCTGACGTCTAGCTGCAGCCAGCCACAGAACACCCTCCTGTCCTCCATCTTGCTCACTCGCACATACAGCGATTCAAACAGGTTGATCTGCAATTCAAAATGCAGCGTTGTAACTCAAGAACATAAATCAAAAAGGACAGTGTGTTGCACTGTCATTTGGGTACAGTGTTACCCTACAAGTTAGAGAAGTGCGCTTGTCCCCAGAGAGAAGCTTATTTGGGTCTGAGAACTACCTGGGAAAAACTGAAAGTGAATGAGAAATGCTTTTGCCGACATCAGCAGCCACCATCAGTGTGACTTTGAAAAAAGCACTTATTACTGGCAAAGACTAGAAGCCTGTGGTGACACTGATGAGCTCTCTGGATAAATCATGGTTTCTCAAGATAAGGTTTAGAGCTATGAGATTCATGGATGTGGTTTATGATGTGGAATGCACCTGTTCTTTAAAGTTGTCAAGAGTTGGAGGGTTCTTCTTTAGCTCATAGTCGGCATACAGCTCGGCCTCCTCTGTGCTCAGTACATGGCCGTACAGCAGAAACTGCCTCATAAATTCAGACCTGTGAATGTGGCGGGGAAAAAGACAGGTAATTATGACTTTTCAAATGGTACCCATTGTTATTTCCTGCAGGAAAGATATTCTGCACTCTGCATTAGGTGTGAAGAATTCTTAAATCTTGCCTTAAGCATTACTTAATTTCATTACAAAATATTTTTGGTCATTTTTCAAGGAAAGAAACTATGCGCAAAACCTTGAAAATATGTATGAAGGTATTTCAAAATATTAAGACAGAAATTACCCTCACCATTTACAGAAATTATACTACTCCCACTAAAAATGTTCTCTCTCTCTCTCTCTCACACACACACACACACACACACACAAATACCAGATAAATCAACAGATTAATAGTTACACACTTCTCACCTGTCATCAGTCCAGAGGTAGCGGTAGTTGGCAAACGATCCTTGGTATTCCCTGACCTGTAAGTCCACACGATTGTTCTAACTTAAGCATCATAAATGAACATCAGTGTCTGGATGAGAAAAGAAATACAGCTCACCTTAGCGATGGCTGTGCGTGCCCGGGTGCGGATCACATAGCACAGCTCTGACAAGTCTTCCATCTCATTTATGTCCGACTACAAGTGGAAGAAAACAAGATTATGCTGAAAAATACTTAACCTATGCACAGTAGTGAAAAAAGCCTACACCTCCTTCAAAAGTGGCAATACCATAACAGGGAGAAACTCAGTAAAAGCTGTACAATCAAAATGTTACTTAAGTGAACGTGCACAACTATTACTGTTGCAGTAAAATGCACTTAAGTGTGAAAAGTAAAAAGCAGTCATTGTGAAGAATGGTTCCTTTTAGAGAATTAAAACCCTGATGCACTGATGAAATATGCTTAGTTATATGTATTTCTGTATGCGTGACACCTGATAATTGTCCAGCTTTTTATGCTTTGCCACTCTGGGTATGAAGGACGCCATGTTGGTGATGTTGGCCACCATCTTATCGACAATATCATAAAAGTTGCCCTGGAGACTGAAGTCCAGTGAGGGGTCAAAGGTCATCTCATTGCCGTTGAGGACCAGCTGGACTTCAAAGAGTGGGGAGATGCGCTGGGCTGTGTCTGTATTGTCCATGAAGTACTGCAGGGAGCAGCGCACTGCACTGGAGAAGCCTGTCAGGATCATCCGGTCCACATAGTCTGTGTAGGCCTGCCACTCAGCACTGTTTGGGTCAGACACACCCAGCAGAGACTGGTTCTCCTGAAAAGTGGGGGAGGAAAAATTCCACGCACGTCTGTTTGATTGATAACTGCGGTATTTCTTATTTGTGAGCATAACATCTGTCAATTGTCTGCTTGTCTTTTTCTACTTGAGGCATTGCATATCTGCTTTAGAATATGCATTTACACATACAAACCTACAACAGTGTGTAACTGCTCTCCATCATCAAAACACATGTCTGAATTTGGAATGTTGATTTATTTGTGTATTATTTTGTGCCAGTTTTGTACCTGCAGTAGTTGGTGTATCTGCTCGCCAGTGTCAGTGATGAGTGTGTACTGTTTGGAAACACTGTCCTCCATGTCAGAGAGGGTGAGGAGAGGAGAACCACGGCCCTTCCTGGTGATGAAGGCCCGGTGGCTGAACTTCCCCATCAGGGCCTGGACGGCCTCCACGTTGGCTTTGCTCTTCTGGACACGGCATGAAATGTCCTAGTGATCGCAGGAGAGAGGGATTATTGTATCAGAAATATCAAAGAGGGGGGGATTTTTTTCTTTGGTAATGGATATGACAGTCCTGTGCTTACTTTGGGTACCATCAGCATCACTGAATGTAAATACCCAGAACCATGGTGAAAAAAAAAACCCCTCTTAAACATACTGTACCTTTTGTTGAACTGCTAGAGTGGGTAACAATGGGAAGGAAGTTGGTTCTGTAAGTGCACAAGCAGTTTTGTGTCAAAAGTTTGTATGTGTGGAAATCTGTGTGTGTAATGATGCCATGATGTGTCCTTTCAGGCTTAGCACTTTCTAATGTTAACCTCTTTCACAGAGTGCACATGACGTGGACTGCAGGAAGGAGGCTATGAGGCCTCATGACACATGGGCAGCTGATGTTGCAATGGAAACTGTGCCTTATGTCATGTGCTTTTTTATATATCAGCATGAAATGCAGCTGAGGCAGCAATTTTTCTATAAATAGTGTGAATATGAATATGTTTGAATAGGGCAAACACAAGTATAGAAAAGAAATTATCCCACACACCGAGGTTAACTTGCATCGTTGTAATTCCTGTTGCTGCAGTCAAAGAATTTTTTTCAAAGCGATGAGTGTGTGTGTGAGAACGCACCTTGACGAGGTTGCGTGTGGTCTGGATGTAGTCCCACAAGTCGTCCTGGGCCCATGTCAGTTCCTGGAGGGCGGGGCCTAGCTGTCGTCTGGTCTTGTCCATCTCTTCCTTGACCAATCCCAACTCTACAGCCATGATGGTGCTGTGGAGCTGGTTGTACCACTGGGTCACAAGGGCCAGTGTCTGGGTGTACTACAGAACAAACAGCGATGTTAACTCTGTTCTCCTTCATCGGATTTGGAGTTGTTAACATGTATACACAGATCTTTTGGAAGTGTAGGACTTGTTGGATGCATAGGACTTGATTGAAAGGAAATGTAAGACTTGGCTGAATAAAGGCTGATAAAAAATGATCCCACTGCAGTGTTCAAATTCAAACAGACCATTTAGACCTTCAAAATCCACATAAAGCTGATGAAGAGCTGTCACATGCTCAGCAGTTCAGCGTAACACTCGCAGATTAACTCACCATGTAGAGAGTCTCTCGTTTGGAATAAAGATGAAGAGCTGCTTTGGGGATGTTGTGGTTCTTCAGCATGCCGAGATACTTCACCTCTCTTAGCACTGAGGTCAGCTGAGGAGAGACAGAAGAAGAGAAAATTTAACCGAAAACTGAGTTTATTCTTTGTTTTCCTCACAAATGATCAACCTTAATCATATATCTATTTTTCCTTCTTGCTGCAACATATCATATGTTCAACATTTTACTTTTTAAAAATGTTCTTTATTTATTTAAGTTTTGGTACTTTCGGTGCAGTTTTATTGTGTTGTTTTACTTCTGTAAAATGTGCTGAGACCCTGTGGTGTGATATTGCATTTTAAAGCCCCAAGTGTGCAGCGGTTGTGTGGAGTACTGCAATAACACAAGCGAGAGTTTGTTTACATCTTCAGTTTTTAAGCTGGCGGACAGTGTGATGTCAGGATCAGGAAGGGAAAATAAAGCCTCAGCAGGGTGTGGAGTGTGGTTACAGGCTTGCCACAGACAGAGGAGTATAGGGGGCACCATTTTCACATTTCGGGTTGGTGCTTTAAATATCTTAATTTCACATACACTGAATGTTTGAGATTACACCTTAAATGATTAGACCTTAAATGATGACACCTCAGTAGCCTTATGAATGCTGAGTAACAGATCACTCAGATCACAGATCACAAACATCACGTATTTCTTTTCTCCTTACAGCAGGGTTGAAGTTGACCTGGAACAGGCCCGTGTCAGCGTCCAGGGTGAGCAGCGGTTCTCGGAGGTGTGTGTGACAGAGCTCCTCCAGCCCTTCTGTCCACTCTGAGAACAGCTCCTCATCGTGCTGGTCCAGGACCTCCAGAACATGCTCACACTTCTGCAGGACCTCGTCTGCCTCAGCAGAGCCCAGAGGCCTGGGAGGGGATGAAAGTGCGAGGAAAGAGGCAAGGCAGTGAGATAAAGATGAAGATAAAGACATACAGACATATTTCATCTGCATGTTGTTGACATGTCCACTATATTTAGACAGTGTGTGTATATGTATGCAAAGACTTTATTTCCAAAATGAGATTTCTACCTGATGAAAAAAAGATAATAAAATAATAAAATTCTTCTGCTATT
>OMLB01019383.1:0-13120 GCA_900302555.1 Myripristis jacobus
ACAGTAATCCCGACCAACTCTGACACCAAAACCAATCAAATGTTATGCTTTTGTGCTAAGATGGCACAACCCACACAGAGAACAGCAGCTCCCTTTCTCTGCCTCTCTCTCTCTCTCTTTCCTCCAGCAGAGTCAGACTACTGCTGAGCAGGTGAGGAGAGCCTCTTGACAACTTCCTTCCCAGACTCCCCAGGGCCATGTGGCCAGGGTGAATCTTTTGTCATCCTAAAACAAGCTGAGGCCTGCTGCTCCTCCGCTCTCGCCTGGAGTCCTGGAGGGAGAGCCAGGAGAGGGGAAAATAATTAAAGACATTTTATGTCAAGAGTCCCTTTCTAGAGGGAGTCCAGGAGAGCCAACAGGGGAGGGCGAGAAAGGAGGATGGGGAAAGGGAGGAGGTGGAGGGCAAGAAATGAAGGGAGAAGAAGCGAAAAGCAAGAAGGTGATGGAGAGGAGAGCGGGGGTGGCAACATGGAGAGGTGGTGAGAGAGGGAGAGCAGGCATGAGAGTTTCTATTTCCTCGCTCCGTACCCTCCCTCTCACCCCGTTCCTTTCCTCACCCTCCCTTCCCATCCTCTCCTCAATTAGCAAAGCAGCAGGTGCTCTCAGCAGCACAACAGATAAGCTTAGAGGAAAGGCTGAAGCTTTGCCTTTCTTCTTCTTTCTTTTTTTGAGATGACCTGCAAATGTGATACTTCACACTCAGAATGGGCTTGCAGTTTCCTCCGCCAATTTCAGAGGTGATAATTTAACTTTTACCCCTCCACCTCTCTCTCTCTCTCTCTCTCCCCTCCCCCCTTCTCTCTCTCTCTCTTTCTGTCTCTCTCGCCCTCTCCCGGGGTCTCTCGCTCTCTCTGTCTCCTGCCAGGTGTCCTCTCTGAAGAGCAAGCTGAAGAAGCAGTCAACAGCAACAGGAAGTGGTGTAGCCCGGGCCTTCCTGAGAGCGCAGGCCGCTCTGTTTGGATCCTACCGCGACGCCCTCCGATACAAACCTGTAAGGCTCACTACCTGATATTCAGCTGGCTGGTGTATTAAAAAGCATAAATGATTCTGTCCTCAGAAAAAAAAACAATTAAAATATCCTAAGACTTCAATATTAACCCATGTTGTGCTTGACTTTAATGTTCAGTAAAGGAAAGTGGGTTTTCTGCTGGATATCAGTTATCAGTCACCATGTGGGGTGGTAGTATATCATATCATGACTCCCACTGACCACCAGAGTGATCAGTGCTTCCAGGGCACTGAAAGTAAATAGGATTTCTGGAAATTTTGTTGTTTAAATATGTTAAAATTGTGACATTATCAAAAAAGTACAGAACACAAGGTGCAGGTTAACAGCCAAACTGTGACATTAGAAAGACCTGTCATGTGTTATTGAATTTACCTAGTTTTAAACATAAATTTGTCATCAAACTAGGTCTACAAAAATATCCTGTGGCATTACTGTCAGTTTCAGCTACTGTAATGATAAGCTAGTTAATGCTAGTGATTTCCCTTTTTTTCCCTTGCCTTTTGTTCTTACACCACTCGTACAAATTGCTCAGCACTATGTCAACATGAAGACATCCGTGCAAAATCCAGAGATATTAAGCAGAACAGTCAGTGTCAGCTCTGGCTTTAGTTTGAAGCAGTCACTTTGTGTTGCAATATGTTTTCTCATTTCTGGCAAGGCAATGAAACCAGAAGCTCCAAATCCCCTTGGTGGTGTATTTACTTACCCTGACTGAGGGACGACTGCTGTGTTTCAATAGTGGCTTCACTCTGTAGGTTTGCATATAAATCATCGGATGACATATTGATTAAGTATGCATAAAATGGTATCAGCTGAGAAATATTAACTGTACTGGGGCATAAGCATAAAGGCCAGCGATTTGATTTTGATCCACAGCCAATTATTTATTTGACTAACTAAGATAAACACAATTTATTTGATCTTCAAAATGTGAAGCATTCTGTAGCTGCCAGTTTGGGTGAGGTGAGTCAAGTGGTTGTGTATGGTCAGACTGAGGCAGTTCTGACTGAAAGTTAAAGGTGTGTTTTCAGCCAGAGCACAGAGCTAAGGTGGGCCTGTCTGAGGCAGTGAAATGTCAGAGGAGCTGAAAGGAGTCGGGACGTTCCCTTTGAAGATCCCTTTTAGCCACCTTTGGTGTTTTACTCTCCTTTTCTAAGCCCCCTAACATTTTTGTTCTGGCTCTTTCTGCTTATCAAGTCTAAGTCAGAGCAGAGCAAACTACAGCATGTCCTGTTTGTCAAATAGCGAAGCCTTTGTTCCTTTGGCTTTGAGATTAATTGGACTGTGTGGACTCCCGGAGAGAAGATGCTACATTATTGATGCTGTCTCTCTCTTCTCTGTATACAGACAGTAGTATGTGAACAAACTGCCTCCCTTCAGACACAAGCACTGAACCTCGCCGTGCATGTGTGCATGCATGTGTGTGTGCGTACATGCACACAATGTGCAGTCATTTCTCTTGCAGGTAACACTGGAAAAGCATCTTGCAGAAAAGCATCTCCGGTGTTACCTTTCCTGCTTCTATTATGCTTATGCGATTTCTATAAAAGCCTGTGAGTGGCCATTCAAGCGCACATGCAGCCGCACACAAAACAGCACATCTCAGGGTTCCCACGTGTCCTGGAAAAACTTTGAATTCCTGGAAATATATGGATTTATAGTTTTTCTAGGAAAACAGATGGAAAATTCAAAAAGTTATGAGAAATATATGAGATCCTAGAAAATTATAAAGCTACATTGTCATTGTCAGTATTTTCCTGCACATTTCTAGCCACTCTGTTGCCCTGTTTCAGTACCCATTCATACCCTTTTGTCGTGTTTTGGACTTCTGCAGTATCACATGTTTGGAAGACAAAATAAATCAAAAACAAGTGAAATGACACTTTGATCAACGCGTTTGTGCAGAATCAATACATGTGTGTTGTTTGCATGTTCATTTTCTTTTTTTTTTTACATATAAACATGTGCAATGCAAAAATGTGTTGACAACCTGTTATTTGTCAGTTTTTAGCTAATTGGCCACTTTGTCCAAGTTGATTCAGCCTTATGTGGCCTGTGAGCAGCAGCAAACATGTATACAAATCGCTCAATCTGTCCTTGAAAAATCCTGGAAGAAGTTTTTCTCAGAGCAGTGGGAACCCTGCACCCTCCATGATGAATGCTGGTGATGCTGCTTGATACTTACTTAGCAATACCACACCGTTAGACCTTGTTCTGCGCTGAGGAAACAAACTCTGCTAGACTGAGCTGAGCTGAGCTGTGCTGTGCTGTGTTTTCGGCGGCCCATATGCCATGACAGAAGGGGGGGTGTGGATGCTTAGTGGGAGCCTTGCTCACTTGTAAATGAAACAATACAGGGAAATGATAATGAGCTGAAAAGCAAACAGCTGATTAGAACAACATTATATAGGTCATCAATTTTACCTCGCGTCGATCCTCCCCCGGCTGCTTCTCACCCACTCACAGCGGCGTGCACGTGTCTGACAGGAGACGCCGAAGTAGCTGATGGTGAGCCAAGATTAGTAAGGCTAGTTTTCACAGGCATTGATGTAGCCGAGGTGGGAAGGTGGGTGTGCGTGTTCCAAGGCTAAATGCGCTGAACTGTACCGGGGATGTCGAGAAGCAGGTTTACAGCCAGCCCGGATCCCTGAAACAGATGCAAAGAAATCAGGGTGGGGGAAGAGAATAAGTAATGCTCTCCCATCGCTCAGCAGCTAATGGAAAACGTGCCCTTGAGCAAGGCACTGAACCACTGTGTGCCCCAGCGGAGCTTTTCAGTGGCCAAGTATAAGAGGATGCTTATACCGTTTAGGTCCCAGGTGTGAGTGTGTGAATATGTGTACTCTGCACTGTGCCTGCAGCCATGATACGGGCCCAAGTGGTTTCTGTAAATAAGAATGTGTTTTTTTAGTCAACTTTCCTGGTTGCGTATGTTTTTTTTTTTGTTTTTTTTTTGAATTGGCAGTGTTTATGCTCCTTGATATGTTGAGTGAACTCGGCAGCCCAAAAGCACATAAACTTTATTCAAAAGTTCTGATCGCTGTTCAGAATGCATGTTGGTCAATCCGAAAATGAGGCTGTTTTTCTTCAGTTTTGAGCAGTCGGCTTTGTGGCGTCTTCAGATTGTATCCGACAGCAGCGGTTGGCATTCTGTGCAGGCCTGTGCGCACCAAAGCATTCTGTTTGATACTGATGTGTACACAGAGCCAGGCTTAAAGTTTGACTGGGAAAGTTGACTTTTTTTTGTAGCAGTAGGTTGTTAGTCTCAGCATGCCGTTTCGGTTTTGTTAGCTGCAGCGTGGTCTGAGGCTACAGCAGCTAGATGGGAGACCGCAAAGATGATAAAACTACAACAGAAGCTACTTTCAACATGCCTTTTTAAGAGAGAAATATTCCTTTAAAACTTCTAGTGATGTAAGTGGAGCAGTATTCCTGTGATATAATTTGGGCCAGTCGTATTGTCTGCCCAACCCTGAAAACAGGTCTCCAGTGTTGTAAAGTTGTGTTTATGTGTCACACTGTGCCTGTAGCCTGGAACAGACAAAGCACATTGTTCCACAGCAGAAGAATTTAGATCACTGGAATGTGTGAGAATTATGTTAATTATGAGAAAACATGCATTGGTAATGACCGCGGGGCTGCGTGTGATTGGCCTGCAGTGGTTCTGTTGTCATCCTCCTTGTCTATAGCTCACAGGCCAACAGACATGATGTAAGAAATAGTAATAATGTGATAATGTGCTCATGTGGAGTACTGTGGAGTTTACTGGGACACTGTCTCCTGGTCCAGGGGAGCTGGGCTGTTCTCTGCCAAAGGGACCGTTTTAACGGGACCTGTTTTATTTGAGACATACTCTCTTCCTCTTTCTTTTTCTCCGTCCTGCTTTTCCTCTTCCTTCCTGTCTGTCTTTGTTGAACTCATTTTCTGTTTTCAGACCCGCTTAACTCGTTAATGAATAAGCTGGCTGAAATAATTTACTTTTTCAAAGGATTTCATACAATGCAAAAGGACAATAGATGTGTTGTACATGCCTTAGTGCTAAAAATCACGTCGTAAACAACGGTGGTGGCTTGGGCCCCCCGCCTTTAAACACATTATACGCATCTGACTTCCATCCTGTGTCTCAATTCTGAACTAAATGAGCATAGTGAAAAACAGATTGGCGCAAACCATGTTGAGCCTAATATTAATTAATATTAATTGTTCAATTACATTTTGCCAATAATGTCTCCCTGGGCTCTTCATATTGATCAGGGGGAGCCAATCACCTTCTGTGAGGAGAGCTTTGTGAACCATCGCTCAAGCACCTTGAGGAACTTCCTGTCCATGGCAGTCAACCTGCAGCTCTTCAAACAGGTACACACAACTATGTATGAGTGTGTATGTATGAGTGACTGAGTGTGTTTTTGTATATCAGAATGTACATTACCCTATAGTTATGTTTTAATGAGTAAAGTTAATTTTACTGATGAGTATCTGCAAAATCGGAGGCACCCTGAGACTCATCACTGAGTTATGATTAAGGTTGGATGGTGGCTAAACACCCGCTGTCACATTTAATACATTAACAGATGCACACTACCTTGTAAGCTTAATGTACGAGCACAAATGAATCGGAAATAATGACTGAGTGCTTACCTGGGAGGTTGTTCTGTCTTTTCTAATCAATGTCACTTTACTTTATTTTCAGTCTTGCGCTGGTTTGTTTTTACAGGGGAAGCAGCATCATTTTTACACTTGACAGTTGTCTTCGACGCTGCTTGTGCTCACCAAACTATCGACTGGTTATAGTCAATAGTTTTGTGCAAATTGTTTGAGTGTGGATTGGTGTTTTGATAGTTGTTGATAATTGTATTTACTGCTGGTTGTGCAACAAATTGGCCCTCAAGGATAATAAAGATTACCTTGACCTTAACTTTGACTTAGTTATTATCTACTGATTTGTTGTTTTTTTTCAGAGTGGGCCAAAAAAGGCTGGAGTTACGGGTTTATTTGACCTTGTGTGCAGGGGCGAATTTATATAAATCTTTATATCAGTCTGTTTGCTGGCCAGGTGGGCAGGCCAAGTCATGACAGCTAAAGAAGCATTTTATAAAAGTATAAAAGTTGATCAGGATTGCTTTTTAAGTAATTTCTGGTCATAATAGTATTTGAGTAAATTGAAAGTCCACTGGACAGTTGGTACTGTAGAAATCCTACTGTGAACTGGTGTGTGCTTATGCTTGTGTTTATGTGCATGCATGTGTGTGCGCACGAGTGTTTTAGCCTCTGAGCAGGTCTGCCTTCGTTTGCTTGGGGTTATATGAATTTCATGTAATACATATTTTATTTTTCCCGATATCAAATCCTTCTGCAGTGCTGAACTTGTCACAGGAAGAGCACACTTCAAAGACAGCTCTGGCTCTAAAATAATTTCCTCTCACCCCTTGTATTTTTTCTGAGTGCTTTCTGACCTGTGATAGCAGTGTGATTTACTCCTGAGACTACAGTGCAGCACTCCTCAATCAGCCTTTTGTTTCTGTGGACACTCTGCCTCGTCTATAATTTTCCCAGGCAGAGGAGATAGCGAGCAGCAGTTCAAAGCATCCTCCCAGCTGGCTCCTGCCTCAGCGGTAGCATTGAGAAACAGGCCCTTATCTCCTCCCCTCCTCTCCATCACAGGGGATGGGGTGAGGTTATCTCCTCCACTCCTCTCCCTACTAAAGTGAGTGAGGCCAGCAGTCCGCCTGAGCTGTGCTCCGGCCATGACCCATATCCGCTCACAAACAGACATCAAAATACCACTGCGGGTGGTGAGGCGCTCAAACACTCACCTCTTTGAACACACATGCACAACCACATTAATTTTCATCTAATCTAATACTCATTCAGGTTAGGAAATGCTTGGATTTTATCAGTTTTCATATTTCTGCTTAATGATTTGGATTTCTGACTCTATGGCTATCTAGTTATGTATCAGATTTATTGTCCTTATAGTCACTATCATTTGCGTTGTATTTAAGCCTGCAACTAGGACTGCTTTTGTCTCAGGAATTCTCCTAATCGAGTTACACAAATAGCTGTTAGCCAAACACAGTGAATAATAAATGTTGACTGCTATTTTTGACTTTTTTATTCAGACAAGAGTCATTAAGCTGGGTTAAAATCCATAAATGTTGCACTGATTAAATTACATTAATTGGGCTGCATTAAACCTTTTTTTTTTATTTTTTTTTTTACCAAATGTTGCTATTACTTGGTTTCATTTCTCCACTCTTCTCTTGTCATTTTACATTTTCCAGCTTAAGTGAACAGAGTTTGTACTGAGCTTCCCAAAGGTCTTGCTGATGGAAGGGAAGCCTGGGACATCACAGCTGCTGGGCTGTCTGAAAAAATATTTACAGTATCAAACTGAATATATTTACTTATTTATTTACTGGCAAACAATAGCTGAGGTGTGGGATTTTTCACTGTCAGCTAAATGTCAACACTATTAGGTCTCATATCAGGATGAGCCAAATTCAGAGTGTGTTACTGGGACTGGAAGACCACAGCACATCAAAGACACTATGTTCTCCCATGTTGCCCAATGTTCGCCCACTTGCGTTTGAGATGTTACTTCCTCAGTAGGGAATTGCCTTCCGACAGGTATTGCATCTAGCAATTTGATTTTTACCTGTGTAAAGCTAAGCCAAATTCCTCGGCATTTGCTCTGTGATCATCTAGTTTTGCTCCGTTTTGTAAAGTTTTGTCTAAGGTAGAGGCATTGCTCGTGTGGGGCACTTTGGGCCGTCTGTGCTGTGCTCAGGTTCTCATGTGTTTTTAAGTGTTTTGCAACGTGTATCATGTTGTATTTGGGAGCTAACTTTGTGTAATCAACAGTACAACGTTGTGATCTTTCTCCCTGTGTCTGGAACTATCCAGTCACCCAAATGAATCACTGCAAGTTTGCCATGCTGCTGCTGTTCCTCCTAGCTGGGGGAATCAACACCTTGTTCAGATGGGGATCTCATCAGCCTCTCCATCCTCTGAGTAACAATTTGCCACTTTCTATGGAGTTCATGCTTTATCTGCGTCACTCAGCGGATGCTATTGACCTGACATGGAATATACCAGTGGAGATTCTGCATCCATCAGCAATCTTCACAAATTCTCATGGAGAGGGATCCATCCACGAGAGAAAAAGCAGACGTAAGCAGGGCAAACAGGGAGCACTGAGAAATAGACTTGAACTGCAAGCCAATTTGAATTTCATGCACAAATAAAGGAACGCATCTATGCTGGCATTTGCTGAAACTTGGGTGGACGATGCAGTGACTGACAGTGAGTTATACTGATGGCCTCACCACACCATTTAGTGTGAATCGGGACAAATTGAGGACAGGGAAAGAGCATGGTGGTGGAGTGTATATCTATATCAATAAGAGCTGGTACAGTACAATGAAAATCTGGGACACAATCTGTGAACTTGATACTGAACTTCTTGCTCTCTCCCTCCACCCCTTTTACTTGCGTCATGAACCAAGGGGTGGACCCAGACATGGAAAATCTTAACCATCTTGCTTGTCCCCAAAATGAACAAGGCTCTCAGACCTCAGTTGTCTAGACAGACCTCAGAGTCCTCACCAATGACACATTATCAGGCACACTGTACAGCAGCACAGGCTCATCACAAGGGTGTGTCCTATCCCCCCTCCTGTTCGTTCTCTACACTAATGACTAAGAGCATTCACCCAACCGTTACCTCATAAAATTCACTCATGACAAAGGCCTTTGGTTCTTCTGAACGAGGAACTAAAGAACAATTCTGTCCTGTCTCTGGAGCTCAGCACATGAAATACTTAGATGCCCAACCAACATGTGGATGATTTTCTTCCTTATTTGTTTATGTGGAGCTTCATTTTTATTATGACCTGAGCAGTAGCTCTATAGCTTGCGCTGTTAGTTAGTCAGACGGTTGGTTGATCCACTGTTTGGCAGTCACAGTTTTCGGCCTAGGAGGCTTAAATTTGGGCTGGAGGTCAACTGTGTGTATGAAGGTGTGCTTGTGTTCATGCCAGGGAGGGTGTGGCAATGGGAGTGGCTTATAGCGAAGAGGCTCATAATTTCATGTAACTTGGCCAAACTTTGTAGAAAGGCGCATGCACGCACGCACACACGCACACACTGTGATTTGCACTATGAACCCAACATAGTCCCAAACAACTCTTTTGGTTGTCTGTCTGTGCATATGTCTGTTTCCTGTCTGTTTTTACTTATACCCCAAATCAAATTGCCTGTGTGGATTAATGAAGTTGTATTAAATTTAATTGAAAATAAGACTGAAGATTGGAACTGCTGATGTGGCTCAAGTTCAACAAAACATTAAAAATACTATTTGCACAAGGTGATGTGTGCCCTGTCACAAGACACTGAAGCCCTACCAGTTCATTTACTTTAAGTTGCTTTAGATAAGTGCATTAAATAAAATCCCCAACTGTTCATGAGTCATTCTTTATGTCAAAACAGTCCTAGAGTAGAGATTTATATTTTACCAAAGAAGCTTATTTCAGTTAGCCTCTTACATAGTGATAAAGAGAAAAAACTATGTGTAGACACTGACCCCCACATAAATGTGTGCACACACATGCTTATTAATTTCTCTCTGTTTCCCTCTCACCTTCTAACACACTTTCTTTCCCAGAGCCAGTCTTCGCTCCATTCAGTCCACCAGCCCATCTCTGTTCATAACACAACTAGTGGGAGAAGGCTGCCAAAAGAATGCGGGGGAAAGCCTGTCAACATTAACCTGCTTCCTATCAACCATACTCAGCTCCTACGCACTTGCACACACATACACACAGGGATGCACACACACTGCTGTGTGTGCATATTGTGCTAGTAGAGACTGATACACTCAACCGCCTTCCTCTTATTGACAAAACCATGCTATACGCAGTCTTCATTAGGTCTGCAGGGGGACTCACGCTCTGCCAATTTACTGCCAGAAACCTTTGTTCACATAATACCTCCCATCAGTCAATAATCGTCCCTCATCCTCATGTATGAGGATGTATGAGTACATTTCCCAAGCCATGACACGAAAGGGAAAAGTTGGATTCCTGCAAAACCAAATTACAACTGAATTTCCCTCAGAATAGAAGGTGTTGTTAAAAATGGCTATACAACACAACATGTGTGGTTATATCAGCTAGGTTTGTTAATCTGTGTTGATAGATTGAGGAAGCAAAGCGTAATCCTCTGTATCGCAACCCGGGGTGCTAATCTGGCCAAACGATGAGGTTCAGGCGTTAAAGACACAAGCTTAACAACGACTTCCATATTCAGGGCAGTTTATCAGTGTGGGTCTAACCTTCAAATGAAATACCATACAATGTACATTTGATTTGTGCATGTTGATTACATATACAGTCACTTCAGTGTATCAGTCACTGTATACCAGTACAGATGCACAGATGACATGACACATTACCAAATTCCCATTATTTTACAGTCTGTCAGCAGTGAAGGCAGCCAACTACTATGTCAGTCAAGACAAGATGAACTTTATTGATCCCTGAGGGGAAATTACACTGCAGGAGCAAGAAGAGGCTGTGGATAAAAATACAACCAACAAAACATATTGAAGATTAAAAATACAGTGTCTTCATCATGACAAGCCAATAAAATTAAGAGATGTTTACATTTGTTTTTTTTATTACATGAAAATTTATGCTTTCAATGGAAAATTACAAACAGGATGACAAGCATGTACTCCTGATTTGTTTTAAGCTCTCGCTTCTCTAAGGCCCCTAAAGATTTGTAGTTTAATATCTTCCTGTTTTGCAACTCCTTCCAGGGTTGAAATGCATGTTGACCATTTTCCATGTGAGTCCGTCAGTGTGCCAGCACTGGTAGCCAGATGGGATAACTCTGGCCTCTCTACTGTCTGCAACTGGAATAGCAAGGGGAAACAAGATGAGATGTACATTGAGCAGGAGTCATAAATCTGTTATTCTGGGCTGTTTATCTTTGGCGTTACACGTGTAGTCTGCTTTGAGTTTCTTTTGCAAAAGCCACAAAGAGTCTTTATAACATATGAACATTAGTAATTTCACCAGTCTCCTGGTTGCTGTCTGAATGAAAGTAGTCCAGTACAGTCAGACTGAAATTATTTTCTTCTTTTCTTTTGAATCAAGCAAAGCAAATAGCTGAGAATTCTGCTTTGTGTTTGCATGTGTGTGTGGGAGTGTATGTTCGTGTGTGCACACATGCGTACATGAGTAGATGTGTTTGCATGTGCTGGTTTGTATGTGTGTGTGTGTGTCTGGTGATCACATAGACTGTCATTGTTGAGTAATGTCTAATTAAAGGACCACAGTGAGGCAGGTAATCTGGCCAGGGAGCTTGGAGGGAGATGGGGGGATAAGCGAAGGCTTTGGCTAGGTGATGATTTGGGTTGATTATCTGCACTAATTGGGCCAGCTAAGCAGCGGAGCAGTGGCTGGAACCTGCAGTCTCACCTCTCATTAAAATGATCTAATGATGGAGTTTCCAGCCCTTTTGACCAGAGCAGAGGAGAGGGTGGTCGTGTTGGTTGCTAGTTAGCAGGCTCTCCCATGGGACCCACACCCAAAAACAGCCTATACTGTATATACATCCCAGAGAAATAATCACCACATTGAGAAAAATAAAATAATTTGTTAGCAAGTGGATAACAAGTATCTTCATTTTCAAAAGTATAGGCTAGCATAGTGGTCTCTAAACTGATATTCTCCAAAGTGAAAAGCTCCAAGGTGTCATGATATTAAGTCATGATATTATTAATCAAAATAAATCACACAATCAAATAGAAATGCTTAATTTAAAACATTCAAAATACCAGTATTACTGCTTTGATAGGTAAGTTACTCCTATAATCACATGTTGAAGTTGAAAACAACCAATTATACTAACATTGTTGTAAGACAAAAAAAGAAAAAAAGAAAAAAGAAAAGAAACAAATCTGTGGAAAGTATTTTTTCAGGAATAAAGAAACTCCTGAAATTATAAAGTGGGGGTTAACTAGGTTTCCATGGCCTAAGGATTATACATCTATAAAACTCACCCAATGTATAAATAAATAAACCATGTAATCAATTTACATAAGCATAACAACAGAATTGCACATGAGAAACAATAACTTGCCAAGAACAGCTTGAGGATGTAAGCCTTGTATCAATTTGCTTTTGACATGGTGCTTTGTGCAAAGACTTTGTAATATCACAAGCAGTGGGACAGGAAAGTAACAGCTGAAGATTTAAGGTTAATGTGGCTCGAGTTAGTTAATTGAAACCAGTGCAGCCCGGGTATGACTGAATGATCTACATTGATGGAGTTGTTTTGATGAATTTGAAATATTTTCAAGACGCTGATAATTGAGTAAAGACGGTAGACTGTTTCAGCCTATCCATAAAGTGCAGAGGAGTGTAAGACAGTGCAGGAAAGTCCACCTTCACATACCAGGCAGATCACTGAGCCGCTACCATGCTGCTTGGGAAGCAGCACTAGAGCTGTTATCACGGGCCAAGATGATAAGAAAGAATTCTTTGATGTGTTTATGACTTTTATTGAGATCATTTTGTTTTTCTTTTCTCCTTCCCTTCCCGTCCTGCCTTTTATTTTGGCCACAGATTGTTAAAATCTCACTAGATGTTTTTCATGCTTTAATGTCTAAGGAATGCAGTTATTTCTGCTGTGTTAATCACAGAAGCTGAGGTACGTCTGTGTGTCTGTGTGTGTGTGTGCATGTGTGTGAGTACGTGCGTGTGTGTGTGCGCGTGCATGCTCATGAAATGTGTAGCTGTCTTGGTTATTAGGTCCATATTTATGAGATGGTGTTTTATGCCCTCCATGTGACAAAGGGAGGAAATGAAACTTCCTCATGTCTCAGACAGCATGCAGCATGTAGTCTGCTGCTCTAATCCCTCACCTGCTCTACATTACCAAATCCCTATTACCTGCAGCCCACCTAATCTGGGGGCTAGTCCCCTCAGGTAGGATTAATACCACTCTACTGTGGCCTGACTGTTAGAGTCTGTGTGTGTATATCAGTGTAAGTGTGTCCACCCTCGTCTCCCCACACCCCTCTTTAATAAGTGTGTTGTAATTTAT
>OMLB01019384.1:0-13778 GCA_900302555.1 Myripristis jacobus
ATCTGCCTGCAAAATGATACACACACACACACACACACACACACACACCCTGCTGAGGTCTAGATATTGTATGTGTATCTTGGCCTTAAAAACTCTATTGCTTCTTCTCTCTTTTTCTTCTTTTCCTTTCTTCTTCATCTTTTTTTCTTTACTCGCTCCTTATGCTCCTGTTCCCAAGCTCTCCATGTTTTCATGGAGAGTTCTAATCTCTTAAGGATTTGGCTTTTTCTCTCTTTTTATGTTTTTTTCTTCTTTTCATGCAATGCTAGTGGTTGGCTAAATCATTTAATGCCAGGGGGCTTCTGCGTTTGTGTGGGTGCGCACAGATCTTGGACAACTTTTTGGAGTTTAGACTTCTGCATTATTTTATGTCTCCCAGATTTAGATCCGTGTTCTGTGTTTGTGTATGACCCAGAAAGGAGGTGGCATCAAGTTCTGCTCCATTACCAAGATTTGCTAAGTTATCCGGCTCAGTTGTTCCATTCATTATGTCCTGGTTCTTTTTTAGTGATACAGGAATGAATCATGATTAAACTATGTGGACCGGTCCTGTTTTGAGCAGGCTGACATGGCACACAAGAGTTCAGGACAGTTCATTGTAACACGAGCAAATCAATCAGTTTGTTTTCACATCTTGATTTTTTTTGGACTGAGAGGGCATTTAGCCTCATACAGGTGCCGGTGGAAATGTGTGTTTGTGTGTACCTGCTGTTGTAGAGAGCTCAGCTGTTGTTGAAGTCCCTGGTTCTCATTGTCTTTCTCCTGCTTGGAGGAGGCCAGCTGTTCCTTCTCTTGGCTTAGCTCCTGCAGCCGCTGCTCATAGTCGCCCTCCAACTTCTTCAGTTCAACCTGCAACTCGTGGCGTGCTGTCAACTCTGCATCCAACTAACACACACAGTCAAAATTAGACACAGAAACAAACATGCAAACATACATGCAAGTGCACCTGAGCAATGGAATTCATGCAAACACAAGCATTACTACATCTACTGAGCCATACAGTATGTATACACATAGATTCAAATTTTTAACTTATATTACTAAATGTGAGCTAACATATTTCTTTTTCTTTACACAAAGCATTTCAATTAATCAAAATGGGGAGAAAATCTGCAGGGTTAGTTGATTATCAGAAAAGCTATTAGCTGCAGCACTAATTGCTCATGTCAAATAGAAGCTTGGGCAACCCATACAGTGATTGGGTGAAATTACAAATTGAAAACTTTGTACAGTAGTGCTGACAATTGAAAGGAAGGGCAGCACACTCTGGCAAAGTTTGGCAAAAAGTCTGCAAAGGTCAAATCATTCATAAATCATTCATTTCAAGACTGATTATTGAAAAAAGGCAAAAAATTTTGAACACCCCCCAGAGCATATTCAATCCAGAAGCCAACCTAACAGCAGGGTTCTGCCACGAATTTGTGAGTGTATAGCTCTGTGTGTGTGTGTGTGTGTGTGTGTGTGTCTTTAGTATCCCTCTGAGAGCTATAGCAGTTTTCATGTCTCAAAGACCCGTAGAAGTCACTTCCTAAAGTCTGTAGCTTTCCGTTTTACTGTATAATTTACACTGCAACTGAGCGTCAATTAATGACTTATGACACCACACTGCATTTAAAAAAGGTGTGTGTGTGTGTGTGTGTGTGTATATATATATATACACTGTGTATACACACACACATACACACACACATATATATACATATATGTGTGTGTGTGTAAGAATTACACTGACATTTGCAAATTTAAAGGACTTTTGAGGATACCTGACAAACATACGAGTAGTTCAGCATAGACAAATGAATATATGGACACACATACGTGCACGCATACACGCATTCCGCTATACTCTATACACATACGCACACACAGCTGTTTAATTTGCAAACAGCAGATCCCTTCCTCTTGCTGTCAGCTTCCTGACAGTCTCATCCCTAATCCCTGCCAAAGAGAGTGGCTGCAATTACCCCATCATACACAACTACCAGTATGGGGTGTGTGTGTGTATGTGTGGTCAAGGAATTTGATTCCAAGTGTGTTCATCTAGTGTGTGCATGTGTGTTCAATGGATATGATTCCATGAGTGTGTGAGCATGTGTGTGTCTGTGTGCCTAAGATGGAGGCTAGTTTCAGCTCTCTCCTTGCAATTATCCTGTCACTTTTATAATGGGACAGAAACACCAGGGTAGCAGCCCCCCGCAATCAAGGCATTTACCCCCTCCATGTGAATGTGTGTGTATGTGTGTGTGGGTATATTCATTGCTAGCCTATGAGAGTATTTGTCTGTCAGCTGGCTGTCAGATGTATGTGTGTAGTCATTCCCTCCATCTCCCCCGTTTCTCCCTCTGTCTCATTTGTTGTCACGTCAGCCAGAGACTAGTCGCACAGAATTTCATCACAGTCCCACTGTGTCTGCATGTTGTCAGTGAATTTGTGTGTATGAATGTGCTAACTTGTACGGCTTGTGGTTTTCTGCAGTTTGCATATGAGTGTGACAGCATGTGTGCTGAGTGTGTGTGTCAGTGTGCACAGAACACCATTTTCTTCTGTGAATGTATGCTTTTGATGCTCTATACAGCACATGCCAATGAGTGTTTGTGTATGTGTGTGTGTGTGTGTGTGTATTTCACCTTCTTCTCGAGCTCAGTGGCCTTGGCCTGACTGGTTTCCACCCTGGTCTGGTCCACCATGTTGTCTGTAGAGCAATGGAGAGAAAAAACAGAGGGAAGCAGAAATGGAGGGAGAGAGATAAAGGAGGAAGAAGATGTTGGATAAGATATGGGTTTCAGACAATGCACCTGCCTGTATATGGCTGTGAAGACATTGCACCCTTCAGTCTGACACATGGTGTTTGCAGACACACACTCACAAACGCGCATGCAGCAGGCGCTGTATCAGTCTACCTTTATTTACCTTATCACACTCCTCAAAGTCAAGATTTGTGAGGCGATTATGGAGGCATCTTATTATAATAGGACGCTATCTGTTGCATGCTGCTTCTACCCATCACTACCCTCCAAGCTTCTGACACATGCACACACACCCCTGAATGTGGAATGTGTTTGTTTGTGTAATCTGTTCATCTCCTTGCAAAGTACATCTTGCACCACTTTATTTCACATTCTCATTCTCATCCCTTCGAGGCGGAAAGAAGGAAGAAACTGCAGCTTAGAAGGAGACAAACAAGCAGGGTCCACAAATGATCCATCACTAGAGACTCTGATTGTCTGAGAGAGCTGGTTTGACGCAGAGCTGAATGCTACAAAATGATTTCCAAGAGGGGGATAAAAAAATTATGACAGAGATATGAGATCTGTGAAAAGCTAAGATCTTCAGTGTCATGATTATTCACTTAATGACAAGTGAAGCGGGATCTATGTTGTTTAGTGTACTCCTAGATTACCAAGTGAGCAAGCAGAGTAACAAAAGAAGGACGAAGAAAGCACTGTGTGAAAGAGGAAAGAGGGTTTTACTGTATGAACCTTACGATAACATTTGTATACAAGTTTACACGGTTATTAGATATGGAACAGAGGAGGGGGGCTTCCTCCCTCATGGTGGCAGGCTAAATGGGACAAGATTAGAATAGAGAGCAGTATGGGGGAAAGAAAGCGGGGAGAAAACTGTGTGCAGAAATTTTAGAGTTCAAAGAAAAACACTAAATAATGCATGCAGGGCAGAATTGGGCTGCTTTCCACCAATAATAACGCTGGCAGCCTTAAAGGAGGCCAGCCAGCCAGTCAGCCAGAATGTGTGTGTGTGTGTGTGTGTGTGTGTGTGTGTGTTGTGCTTGTGTGGCAGAACACATTTAGAAGCAGTGCAATTAGAGCCTCCTGCAGTGAGCAACAGAGAGCTGCCATAAAGGAATATTGAACTCTTGAGGCTTGACCTGAACCTCTACTCTGCTCAGGTTTAGTTTTCTGTAGTCAACAGCCAGGTGTTGTCTAGTCTAGATTTAGCATCGTCTAATCCTCATTCACACAAACACACATGCTGTTGGCATTATTTTGGTGGCATTTCTTCTTTTTTGGGCAGCATACAGTGGAGAATGACAAGAAAATATGCAAGAAAAAAAAAGGAATGACATGAGTGTCATAACAATAATTCTCTTTTCACTTCCTCCCTTCCACTTGGAGGTCACAGGGTGAAGGTCATATGTGGAGCTGTGGGGATTCAATGTTTTGCTCAGGGACACTGCACCACAGCTGACATAGGTTGACATAGCCTTAATTCTGCTGTTATGAGCCAGCCTGGAAATTATGAAAAACTAAACTAAGCTTGAGAGTACTATCACCAAAAATGTTCACCAACAGCACCTGAGAAAGCTACAATTTGATCAGTCTACCATTATGAATAAGCATCAGAAGCTGGAAGAAGACTAAGTACAATCTGACATTGTGATCATTAGGCTGCAGCCTCTATCCTCTTGATATGTTTCCTATCACCATTGTGAAACTTGTAGCACTCTTCACTGACACATCAACTTCAATAGCACATCAATCACTCTCTGGCTCCACCCTGTGGTGGTTGTGGCACACTGCACCTGTTTAAGAACTAAGTGCAAACTTGCATGCAAAGGCCCAAGTGTGCACAAACCATTAGTGTGTACTAAAATATATTCAGTGGTCAGAATCAGAGAATGGCATTTGTAATAGCAGCAAGACCTTTTCAGAATCAGAATCAGAAATATTGTATTGATTCCCAAAGGGAAAATGGGTAATTTTTGCACACATTAAACACTTTAGTATTGTAAATTGGTGCCTAACTATATTACTCCCTGTGTACCTCGGGTGTATATGCATTTGTGAGTGCTTGATGATGCTGAAATATGCAAGAATGGTGCTACATTTCAATCACCTGACAATGTCCTCTGACCCTCCTCTAAGAAATTATGCTGTCAGACACATGGAAGAAATGTCTGCATTGTTTGAGTCCACTACATTGCTCCAGCAAATAAAAACCACAGGTTTTATTGAGAGATGGGAAAGACGGGAACACACGCTAAAGTGAGAGAGAGTCAAGAACAGCTGTCTGTTTGTGCGATCTGCTCTTGCAGCTCACCTATCAAGCCCTCGATGTCCAAACTGAGGTTGCGGCACTTGAAGTCAGGGTCAGCTCCGTTCCTGTGAAGCACGATCTGAGCGATACACTCATCTATCAGCTTGTAGTACTGGGGCCTGGGGGTGGAGGGAGCCAGGGATTTACAAAAAGAAAGAGAGACAGACATGGAGAGAGATGGTGTGAAAAAAAGAGGAGAGGTGGAAGAATAAGAGAGGGAAGCAAGAGTAAAAAAGAGAGATGCTGTTAGTCTACGACACATACAGCATACACAATGACAAATATGGCAACTGACTGATTTATGAGTGTGGTTGTATTAGTGTAGCTGTATCAGCAAGATCTCTGTTGTGTTATGTGAGCAGAGGATAGGACAGACAGACAGCGGGGCAGTGCGTCTGCCCGGATAAATGTGTGAACACATATACTTTGTCACTTTGTCATTGTCTGCAGCTGAGATTGGCTGTCTGTGTGAGCATGGCAGTTTGAGCCTCTTGTCACAAAGACTGATTGTAGGACTGAGTGTGTGAGTCAGCGTGTGTGTGTGTGTGTGTGTGTGTGTCCAACATCCCGTGTCTGATCAAGCCGGTTTCACACAGACACTCAATTTTGGAGGTGTCTGATTCCCTGACCCTGTGTGATGCTCACAGAGTCACAAACTCAATACTTTATTTATTCTCTCTCTCTCTACTCTCTCTCTCTCTCTCTCTCTCTCTCTGGCTCTGACTTTCTCTCTAACACTTGTTCCACTCCCTCTTTTTACTTCTGTTCTAGTTTTTTCTTTTTTTCCCCTAAACCTCAGATTTATCCATGGAGCGAGAGAGACACCTAGTGTCATTTTGTTAACACTGTAAAGCTGAAACATACTGTACATTACATCAAATCTTATACCCTTCATGGGTTTGATCACAGAATTTTAATCTTACAAAAAACAAGGAGGGAATGGAGACTTACATGAAAGCATATACAACTCCTAGTTATATCATGTAAAGTATATACTTACATATAATATATACCTAAATATATACTGTTTGTATTTCAAACTGCATCCATTAAACATTAAGTACGCATGTACATGGCTATGACTATGTGTTCATCCACGTTTGTCAAATGACTGAATGTGTGCAAATATGCTGTTGCACAACATATGAGTGTATGTGGCCTGTGCAAAGTCCATGTGTTTGCCTGTGTCAGGGACTTTTTTTCTCATTCAAGTTCATTCGTAGCACCTCAGTCTCCAAGTGAGATTGAAACTCAGCAAAAGCCAAGAAAGGAAAACATGTCTTCTAAGCAGTGTGTATTTCTTTATTCACTGTCACGAACCTTCCGTCCCTCTGCCTCCCTCGCTCACTATCTCTACATCTGCCTACCAATTTACAACAACTCACCATTACTTATTTCATTATTGTGTTGCTCTCCACGCCCCCCTCTCTTTCCATCTGTCTAATTACCAAGCTGTACTTTCTACTAGTTTACAGCTCTCCCTCCCTTACTTCCTCTGTGCCTCTGTGGACTCCATTACACACCAGCTCTATTGTGTTCCAGGATAGGAGGGGAAGGACGGAGCAGAGGGAGAGGGAGCCAGACTGGAGTAGGCACAACTAAATTTGGCTATATATAAGTCCGTTTTGATGCATGGGATGTAAACCTGATTCCTGGTCTCACTCCTGACTGTCCCTGTCCCATCCATCATCACCTTTGCACACCTCAATCCCAATATTTCACAGAAACCACAATTTCCTGTCTGTCTGACACTATCAAAGCAATAGTGGACCTGCAACAAGACAGACACCTGAGTTCAACTATGTACATGTCTGCACAATTTGTGTGTGCTTTGCCTGTGTTTTGTTTCTGTTTGTTTCTCCTTGTTTGTTTCTTATTTTCCCTTTTATTTTGTGTCCTTGAATGAGCATATAAGTGTGTGTATGTGTGCATGTACGTGCATGTGCTTACGCAATACCACCCCTCTAGACTCTTGACTTGTCCCCTCCATTATTCCACTCCCGTCTTGGCTTTCACTCATTCTCTCTTCCTTTTCTCCCTAGCTAAACCCCCTAGGGCTTTGAGAGGGACATTAGCATATTTCTGGTGATAAGGGGTGAAGGCGCTCATTTCTATTAAAATGGAATTGGATTTCTTTGCATGTATTAATTTCACAGCTTTGGAACGGTGCACTGGAAAACAAACACAGGAAATAGAGGGGAGGGCTGAGGGAGGGAAAGCTGGATGAGAGACAGAGGTGAGGAAAGAGTTCTCCTTCCTAAACCAATCAAGCCCGGCAAACTATGTTGGTCTTGTGTGTATGACTCTGCAAGTGATGTGAAATAAAATCCATATGGTAAACCACACAAATATTTGCATAAGCACATATATGTAAATGGAAATGTATACGCATGAATGAGTATGCACATGGAAGAGTGTGTGTCTACAGTACCTGGCCAAGTAGTCATTGCGAACCAGCAGCAGGTGCTGCAACAAGGACAGGAAGTGGCTTTCTGCCTTGGAGTCCTTCACCGTGTTGACTAGGATCTCAAACACCTCCCTCACATCAGTGCAGCAACAAGTATTAAGGCCCAATAACAACTGCCAGTACAGTTCGCAGTAAGACTATCAACACCATTTTTAAATTACTTCAGTAAAAATGGACAATGCACACTTACATCACTCCCTGTCACATCGCTTTAATAATAATAATATAAATTTGTGTGTTACATGTGACCTTGAGGAAGGTACATTAATTCTCTGCAGTGTAAAAAGTCTGGAAATAATTCTGGAAAAGGGTCAAACAAACTATATGTTAAATTTTGTTCTCTAAAACACATATTACCCTCAGCTTATGATGCTATTCCCATCTGAATTAAGACAGTCAGGTGCAAATAAACAGTCAAATTCTTCTTACTTCAGGCTAGACAGTGTATCGTCATCTCCTGGAAAAAAGATTAAAATACCAACTCTTGGACAGCAGTTACAAAGTTGTTCCAACTGTTTAGCGGCACAAAAATTGATCCACACCATCAAAGGCAACACACAAAGCTTTCTGAAAATACAGGGATGATGATGATCAATACATATAACCATTTGCTAAGATGATTGCTGTGCACCTGATAAAACAATTGTAATCCTATTCTGTAAAACAACTACATAAGAACTGCATGGTTAAACATATTTTCTCTCTTTTGTTATGATTGAGTGTTTATTTTTTTTTTCATGTGTTTTTTTCCACTTGTGTATTCTTGTACCAACTTAATTTTTACTACTGTTTACAGAAGACGTTTCCAAGCTTTTTTGGTCTCCTGGACTGCACATACAGATCTGCATTAGGCAATGAAGTCCATATAATAACAATATTTAAGGTTATGTTCATATGAAAACCTATTTATAAAGATTCTGCTGTCAAATATGATTGGATACAGAAACATATTTACTCAAGGTAAGGTTATACCAACAAGGTGGAGTAAATAAAAATAGCAAAATATTGAAATTAAACTACTGCTCATTTTTCTGGGGACCCCTGGAATTCCACTGGATGGTGTCTGGACCCCACGTTGGGTACCACCGACTTACAGGAGTCTTCTTCATACTGGCGACAAGGTTATGTATGAGGTGAGCCACATTTCTATATTAGCATATATTGTGTTCTCTTGATCACTTGATCTGGATTCATTAGACCTATTCTACTACAGTATCCCACACATGAGGGGCAGCATAAATTGCATTAAGGGTAAAAAGGGCTGCATCAAACTGTGCACCCTTGAGACACCTGGTGCTCAAAGTTGTAACTGCAATGTCAGAAACAGCAGGAACAAGTACAGTAGAGTTTTGCCTGTTTAACGTCTTTTGGCAGACCTCAAAAAATATATAGAATCATTAAGGACAGCTTAACAGCTATGCAAAAAAATAATCTATCTTGAGTATTATATTAAGAGTTGGAAATGGCACAGTCTCAGCACTCTCAGTATCAACATTGGCATCATAGACCTCCCTGAAATATGGATGACTATAGAGACTGTTGCCAGTGGTATGATAATTGGTATTATTTCTAAAAGGTTTATGCAAGTGTTATAACCCACCAAAAGCCCCCCTTATGATTATGGAGTGAGAGATTAATGATTTTGCATTTATTTCAGGGGAAAGCTGTCAGGCTGGTGTTGAATATTTAACACTTTGTGAGGAAAATAGCCATCTGATTACACGTGGACAGTTGACTCATTTTAATGAGTGTAAATTAAATGCAGATAATTAATATGTGGATACTATCTGTCCATGAGATGCATGTCAATGCAAGATATAAAGTGAGGAATAATTTCAACTGCAGCTTTGAATAAATGACTGTGGAAAAACCTATCTCGCATACAAGAAACACAAAGACGTCCGTCAAAATGGAATACAGCCTGAAATACTTTATGTCTATAATGATGCAGCTTTAAAAAAAAAAAAAAAAACACTGTGTGTATTGATGGGAGGTCAAAAAGTAGACCTCCCATCTATTGGCGGTCTAACAATCCTTGACTTCCCCACAGGAACTATTTTGCCAGGTGAAAGGATATTCCATCTCGATACGGATGTCATCCAGGCGTGCTTTGAGCTCATCAGAGTCGTCTTCAGCCTGATCATCAAACACACTGAGCTGTACCCTCAGCTCCTCATTCTCTATCGTCCTGACCTCCTGCAGGGGGAGGAAAGGGATGAAGGTGTACAGATGAAAAGGCAAGGGGGAGAATGGCAGGAAGAGTGTGACAATCAAACATCTTGAGTTTGGACAGCCAAGAGAAAGTTTGAGTGCAGGGGTGTGTGTGTGTGTATGTGTGTATGGGTGTTTCAGCCAATCAGCAAGAGAGAGACATCAGAGACATACTGAAGAGGCAGACCGAGTGTGAGTGTGTTGCTGGCAGGATGTCAGTCACTCAGTCAGAGGGAGATCAATACAGAGAGAGATCAAGATAGACAGAAAGAGAGCAAGAAAGAAGAAGAGAAAGACAGAAAGAGTGTTTCCCTACAGTGAGCAGGTCTCTGAGTCCCAGCCTCAGCAGTTCAGAGCGGATATGGATCCTGAAGTCCAGCTCTTCTCCTCGGCTGATCAAGGCATTGATCAGCTGCATGCAGCCGCCCTGTCAAGCACAACGCATAAAATAAGCTTTGCATTTCCAATTTATTTCCATTTTTATGCCCTCTGAATGGGCATAAAAACTTTCATATACATGAATGTGTTTCTTATTGCAGACTATCAAGTACAACTGTCTATCAAATTCTATCTATTGTGTGCCAAATGTCACACAAAGCAGCTATGAATATTGTTTATGCCTTTGCGTGTTTTTGTGTGTGTCTACCTTGAGTGCAATGTTGGACTTCTTCATGCCATCCAGCAGAGGCTGAAACCTCTCGATGTCATGTCTCTCTGCTTCCTCTGTGATGGCCTCCAGAACACGCTCATGACTGCAGAAAACAAAGACAAGTTTTGTGCACCTCATCTGAGTTATGTACCTCTACAAAGACATTTTCTACACATTTGTATTTCATACGCCATTTTTTCTTGGCTCTCTTATATTTGACAGCTTATAGTTGAAAGTGGAAGGATTGATGGAAAAGAGCGAGACAGGAAATGACATGCAACTGGAATCAATGAGGAAACTATCCATACATTATATTTTGAGGAAACTATAAGAACATTTCCCTAATTATTTTAATCCCATTATTACACCTGCATAGGCCATTTAGCCTCTGATTAAGAAGTCTATCAGTTGCATATGTGAGACAGTTTCCATAAAGGGGTCTCACCAACATCTACATATATGGAACAATAGTCTAAATAGGCTCTATACAGATTAATATGAAAACTGGTAACAGCTGTATATTCCTTAAAATAATAAATTAAATCTGCCATATGTGTCCTACATTTAATGTGATAGCCTTAGTGTCCATATATACAGTGCAAAGACAAGGATATCTTAAGCCATTTTTATGTTACCTTAATGAAGAAAAAATACCATAATTCCAATGTTTTTTCTCATATCTAAAGCAGTTCAATCTATATTTGTGAAAACTGACTTCTTTCCCCCTATGTCCTGAAATGTCAGTGATGATTTTGTTCTACCCACTACTTTGGACAGGGAGCTCACATCATCTTCTATAGGTGAGTATTCTATGCCTCCCTGTTTCAAAGGACAAGTGAGCAGGTCAGTGACTCATACAGTATGACACAAGGGTGAACAGCTCACCCAGACAATCGTCTATTTGTCTCAAAATCTCTCTGCCTCTGGAAGACAACAACAGACTACAATCAAGACCACCCATCCACTGAACAGTTTCCTCCCTAGAGTTATCACCTTACCAAGTCCTCCTGAAACTGTCCCCCACTGTGAATCTCGCAGCATCCACATCACTACCAGATATTTTCTCAACACTGGGTAGAATTGTCCATAATCTCTCTTACTGTCACTAAGGACCCTGCACAAGTCATTTTACATGACTCATTTGTTCCTCTGTGCTGTGCCAGAGGTCCAGCTGCCATGTATCCCAGCATGTAATATGTTAGTAAATCAGTTGTCAGTATTTCACTACACCAAAGTCAGTCACACAAAGTTATGCACACTGACCAAATTGGTCAACTGAAGTAGTCCTGATTGAGTGACACAGATGTACAGCTTCAAAGAAAATGGGTTGGGAACACTAAAAAGGACCATAGATAACTTATGATCTGATAGATCCACTTAATTATTAATGCTTATTTGGATTCTCAAGTTGAGGGAAAGCCTGTATGAAGCCATTACACCATTTGATAACACTGTGACTTTTCCTTAATGCTCACAGGTTGTCGTGATGGTCCAGGATGGAGATGGCAGAGAGCAGTTTGACAGCATCCACCATCATGAGAGGCACCTTGGGGTTGATGGCTCGGACGAGCAGAGGAATCCCCTCATCTGAGTCCAGCATGGCTTTCAGACCATACTGAGGGGGGAGAGGAAAAGAGGCAGGGGAAATAAAGCTGAATGAGGTTTAGTCTTTTGTGGTTCCTTTTATATAGGCAGGGCAAGTGGGGTTCCCAAGGCCAGGGTAAAACATAAATATTAATACTGGGGATAAATCACAAAGGTGTACCTTGCTGTATCAGATGAGAATCAATGTATAATCTCTGCAGATACCACATTATTGATATGTAGAGTCTACAGTCAGTAAGGAGTATTAACTAAACATTGCTATATCAAAACCTCCAAGTAAACTAAAAGTTATCAATGAATGAATCCACTCAACAAGAGCAGGTGGTGGCTATTTTCACGGCAAGAAGCCCTCTAGTGGAACAGTAGCTATACAACAACAACAAGAAAAAGGGAAAGGATCATGACAATGACAATATTTTACCTAGATCTTAATCTTTTCTGTGACATTTCTTTCAAAGGAAATCTTATTTGAACAAGTTTTATAAGTTAAAGCTTGGCTTTATCCATGTTTGCGACACTGACCTTTTACATCACTTTTCTTCAGAACACTACATCTCCAGTCTCTCAAAACAACATTTTGATGAGTAATAAAAGAGCCAAGCACCTTACCTTGTTATTCATGAAGGCTTTCAGACAGCGTATGATCTCATGTTGACATTTCACTCCCATGTTACTAGTTAAACAAATTTTAAAAAAAAAGAAAGAAAAAAAAACCATTAAATGACTGCCACTGCAAACATGATGCATCGATAACGCTGGTATTCAAGTGTCTTACGGGAACTCGTCTCTCTCTTCTTGCAGTTTCCTCAGCAGGGTCAGCAAGATAGCCAGACCCTCGTCTCCAAAGTTCTGCACCCAACTATTATTGACAAAACATTGTAGCATTAGCACAGTCCAGTCATGTGAAAGACACGACTTAAAAGTCTATAGACATACAAGTATGTGCACATGGCATGTTTATTGGCTGGAGAAAAAAAACACACCTAAACCTAGTAATAATCCCTTTCATCAGGGCAAGCAACTTCTAACAGATATACCAGAATAAATCACCTATGGGTTGTTACTGTTTTTTTTTTTTTGTAAAACTCATCGAATTGCTATATAGAATTGCAGTATAGTCCTCATTGTAAATTTAAGTGGTATGAGGAAAGTGTAGTAAAAGTCAAAGTAATTTTTAGTTTATCCGATGAGGGGATTTATAACATGATCTTCACTTGACCCCTCCAAACCAAGCCAAACTTAACCAAACTAAACTAAGTGAAATGTTGAGTCTTGGTGCTAACATTGAGATCACTCTACACTATGATCATGCCACAAAGTGAACTAAAATGAAATAAAAAGAGAGATAGTTTCAAAGTTACCCTTGAAGATATCCAGCCCTTAACCCTTCAAATGTTCCAAAATGAGCTCTATATCCAGGTTTGAAAATTTTGCAAGCCATAGCACTCCAACTGGTTAGGCTATATTTGTGTGTAGAGGTGTATGTGTATGTCTCTGTGTATTACCTGACAGGGTTGTTGTTGAGTGAGACTCGGAGTGACTCCAGACAGGCCAGTAGTTGTGTATCTCTGAGGTCTGATCTTAACTCCTGGATGTACACCATAGCTGATTTAGAGCTCTCCTTCTGGTCTTGGCCCTAAAAAAAAAAAAAAAAGCACACAGACAGTACACACACACACACACACACACACACACACACACACACAAACACACACACACACACACAATTCTGATTTCAAAAGTTTTGTATTGTGTGTAGGATTTTTTTAATAGGCCAACAGTTAAATGATC
>OMLB01019385.1:0-10777 GCA_900302555.1 Myripristis jacobus
ATTCTACAAAAAAAAATGACCAGTCTGTATTTGTATATACACGTGTCTGAGCAACTATGAATAATATTAATAAAATGGAAATACATTGCTTTGATCTTTGTGCTACTGTTTTTCTCTCATTTGACTTATTGATGGAAGGAGAGTTAAAACACACCGCAGCGTTTACTGCTTGCAATACAACAAGACGTATTGGAAGCTTTGTGTAGCCTTTGTAATCAGAAGCGCAGTCAAATTTACGGTTATGGTTGGATTGAATCCAGTGTTAACCAGCGAGCATTTCCACTGTAACTAATTCATGAAATGAACATACTCCTCTGACAATGAAGTGGAATCACGTCTCATCACATGCTAAATTAAAATCATCAGAATCATGTTGGATGCTGCCACCCACACGCACTGTCTCTCCGCACCTTCCCCTCTTCCTCTCTTTTTTATGTATCTCCCTTTCCATGTGTCTGCCCAAGAAATAAAAAAGGCTGTGCTGAGAAACCACAGCCTCTGAAGACAGATTGAGATCTATCAGTACCATCCATCAGTAGAATAAGACCTTGGACCTGCTTTCACTTCAGCTGGACACTAATGAGGACACCTAATAACCTTCTGCTGGACCCCATCAGCGCCATTTAGCTTCACCCTCCATTATTTCTGGTAATTAGACTCACAGCCAGACTGCCCTAAGGACCAAAGGGGGGAAAGGCCCCCTGATAAGCCAATTGGAAGTTAAGAACCCGGTGATGTCTTGATGATTAGTGAGATGTGACTGAGCAGAATTTAAGCGCTGTTCTTATTCCAGGATGTAAATAGCTGGATTTCGGAGAGAATTGGGTGAAATGAAGCCAGCTTGATTTCTTGAAGGGCACAGGTTACGGCGCTATTATGTCTTCAGCATAAAAGCCTTTTTAAAGCCGCTATGGGTTACAGCTGTGAACATCAAGCAGACCTTGCTTTGTAGGCCAGAATAAAATGTGTTGACACAAAAGACATCAAATTCCAATCCAGGATGCGATCCTGTCCTATCGCATCCTTTTCCAAAGCTGGCACTTACTGGTACTTTTTTAAGCATCAGAAGAAGTGGTTTATGCATGAACACACTTGACATGATGAGCCAATTAGCGTCAAGTTGTTCTTCCTGGTGTTATTACCAAAGGAAGGCTCTAGAGATGCAGGTGTGTGTGTCTGTGAAGACCAATAAAGACAAATCACTGCGCCTGATCATTAAATCTGGGGTAATGATAGCTTTATGTGAAGATGTGTCCCAGATGTGCTATTAAGCTATGAACATAGTCAAGCTCTGTGACCAGCATTGAGTGAAAGGAGGGCACGAGGATGAGATAGCTTTCAATTGAAACGTATCACACTCGAGATGACAACTGTGCCTGGGAGGACGACGTGTGATGTGCTTGTCTTTGTTAGGTTTTTTTTACTTAAGTGTTGTACATTTGAACTCATGTAAGCACACACACACACACACATATACACAGGTTTACCTGACTTTAATTCCACGTAAATTCACCCTTTATGCCAATGTGGCCTTCTGCAGATTGAAGTTTTATCGTAACACAATAAGGACAAGACTGACAGGCTTCAAGAGGCCACTTTAATGGAAGGCTTTTGAAGGCATCATTCTCAATTCAGCTGGCTCCCTTATTGGCTGCTTGGTGTTTCGTTTCCATGTGAACAATCAGTTTGACTGACAGCTCTGAATGATGTCTTCAGTTAATCGCTCCAGTGGTGTGAAAAGGTCATAAATCACCCAATTATGTTGCCCCGCTTTATGAATAGATATTTTTTTGGGGAATATTTAAAACGCCTCCGAGGCATATCAACTTAGTCAACCCCATATTTATTGAGAGGGAGTTAGAGGGTGGCTGATTGTGCCGGAAATAACAGATAAGCTGAATACATTTTAGAGTCTCAATCGCAATGTAGTGTTTTGTATAGTTATACCGGGTAAGAAAGTTGGAATTGAATTCAAGGTTGCGATTTACGATTTTCAGTGTGACAGCTTTGACATATTTCAAGTACAAGCCCAAGGGGAAAAATAGCAATAATTATAGAGAGAGGCAGAGAAAGGAAAAGAGAAAGAGCTGGGCAGAGAAAAAGAAGAGATTCTTACATGGTTGGTTTTTATCAAGTGTCAGTCGCAAAGAGCAAACCTCTCTCTCTCTCTCCCTCTGTCTCTCTCCCTCCATAGTACCAGGGTAGATGACCATGGCTCAGGTGGAGGTCATTCCAAAGTGTTTCATGCAGGTCATGTGTTTTACTGATGCCTCTCACATGTTGACCTTCTGGGCTGAGAGATGAGGAGCTGCAGCCAATCCAGAGAAGGATTATGGGAAGATGTGACACCACTACAAAATATCAACCTTACGGCAGATGAGACAGAGATTGGAGGAGGTAGTGGTGGCTGAGGAGTGACACCGAGGATCATATATTTGTGAGCCCTGTTTAATATTGCCCCTGTGGATCAAGCTTGCATGACTGATACTGTAGTCCCATTTTCAATTTTTTGTGACTGAGGAAAAAATTGAGAGTTGATTGAAGTTGAATGCAAAAATAAGTTCCATGTTATTCAATGGCGCGCCAAAGCAATCAGCAGCGCTACTGTATAATTTCGCTGAAACGTGTGCTAGGATGTATTGTTTTTATTGTTAAGTGCAGGCAGTCAGATGCTACGAGGAGCTGTTAAACTAAATGTTTTCACACTCTGTTTCGCACCATGTTAGATGTGTTACACAAAGTATTCACACTTGCAGAAATTAAGATTTTCTTATTTGAGGCAATAACTATTTTTCAAGGGGCTGTGAAAATAACAATGCGAGACAAAGGTTTGATAGTTAACCCAACGGAAAAGGGTTAGGACAGGAATGGGTAGAACAAATGTGAATGTATTATTTATTAGGAATTGGAATTCACAGTAACTTGCGTGTATTGTCCAAAGATTATTTTCTGCATCTGTGTGTATCTGAGGTTGCAACTGTCTCCAGGCGATTAACCTGGTTTATAGTGTAATGGCTCTGTGTTGAACGGACTTTATTGACACTGTCCACCATGACAGCTTCAACCTAACAAGCTGATCCGACCGACTGATACTTTCAACATTTCTTAATAACAGAGAATGATCAGGCTCTCTGAAATGGGCAAATGCACCTGTGTTAGAGTTTTACCATACTCCACCTTCACATGGATATCATGATACATAAATCAAATAAACAACATGGATTTCAGCTTTAAATTAATGATGATTTTGCTTTGTAGAAGTCAGATATTACTCCAAGTAACTTAAAGTCAGAACCGGATCCTGCTGGTTCGTTCGCTTCCTCCCCTGCAGAGTGGGTGAGTAAAATTTGCAGGATGTAGTTGTGGAATTAGAGTGCACCAATTTGCCAACATTGCCAGAGGGGAGAGGGCCCTGGTCATCTCGTAAGCAGCTCCTTCCACTTACAGTAAGTCTGGCATTGAAATGAGCGTATTTTCTGCCAGTGTCCATTGAGTGAATGAGGCAAAAGCAGTGGCAGGGATATTACACTGACATGCCAACACTAGATCATAGAAAAGACTTTGCCCCGGGGTCATAAATTAGATTCTAATGATTTTGTCATCCTGTTAAAACAATAACTTTCAAACCCAGACTCTTTTTTTCCCCCATATCCTTTGATTTATGCTTTTAATTTTTTGATGGCATAAAATAGTCCAACTCCTGCACCATTATGATGTTGATGGGATGAAATATTGTCACAATTCATTTTCCTTTTCAGATTTAATTAGTTTACTTTATAATGCCATCCATCAATACTGGTGTAGATGAAATGTAGAGAGTATAGGAGAGCAGAGAGACTTGGCAAGAGGAATATGTTTTACAGTTGACTTCCTGGGAAATAAACGTTGGCTGCATTATTCATGAAGCCTGCCATAACTTTAATCTGATTCTTAACTTAATTATTAAAGACTTTTCTCCTATGACAATATTTTACTTCACTTTTTCACAATTTCTTTGAAGCCTCCGTCTCTGCAAATGTGTCTTCAGGTGGATTATCACCACCATTGTCGATAACATCATTTCTTATTTCAAAAGAGAGCGCAGTATGTGTGAGGTCAGATTAGCACACAGCCAATATAATATTCCAGCTTTTCACTAACTTAGATAAAACAAGTTGTACTGTTGTTTGCAGCAGTGGTTCATCAATCCATAACAATCTTAAAACAGTAAGATTACTGTGCAAACTGTTAAATGAAATGTGATTGCCATTTATATGTTCCTTTGGAAATTCAGTCCCCATTCACTTTAGTTGTTTAGGAGAAAGCTGAGATGGACAGCACCGGCTAACTCACTGTGTGTTTGTGTACAAACGTTAACATGATGTAGATGAATGCACTGTGCATCTTAAATGCCTGTTTACCTCCCTATCTAGTCCTCACTGTCAGTTCCTCATTATTTTAACTGTGAATGATCATGCAAATCATAGAACTTGCTCCCAAAAGGTTGTGCCTGCTTGCTGTGTTAGCCCTCACCACCTCCAACCTCCAACGCTGGCTCACAAGTTGTAATCAGGATTAGCCCATTTCCTTGCCTGCCACACAACAAAAGCAGAAATTACCATTTCCTTGACCTAGAGTGACGCTACATTATGAGGTTAATATGAGCCTTTTAGAGAAACAGTGGTCTCATTGAGCTGCAGAATCCCTGGATTACGCTGCAGAGACATTTGATAGTCATTTTGTGCCCTTTTTGGATCTCCAAAAAAAAAAAAAAACTTCAGCAGAGTTTTAACTTACATGGGGGTCAGTAGGCTACATAATAGCAGTTTTTATACTGGGGTGAATAGTTCCTTTAACAGCACTGAACTTACTATAAGTATAAGTCATACACTATATTTCATGCTCCATATGCTTAGAGGCAAGGAGGGATGGGTGGATTGATGGGGGGGATGAATGCTGTATCTTTTACTTAGGACTTTCATACTGCAGGTAATTTAGCCATTCTGTAAGTAACTTGACTCATCTCTTGACAATGAAAGGATGATATTCACATATATTTTATTTCATTTTATTCTACTGTATTTTGAAAGACCGGTTAAGCTTAACTCTATTTCTTTGCTCTCTGCTAGCTTGCAGAGAGTAGGTGTTTCTCACCTTGAGAATCACTCAAACCGTCTATGGTGAATTGCTGTCACTGCATTACCATTTCTATCTTTCCTTCATCCCAGTGCTCTCAAACAACTTACTTGCCTTTATAAATATTTATCGACATTTATTTGTTGCAGCTTGAGATTAGGAGCTGCAAACAGTTTTATTAATGAGTGGCAAACAATTTATGAATACATTTACAGCACATTCATCAAGGGTGTGGAATAATAAGGAAAAGTTAAAGTCATCCTGTGTATAAGAGTTACGTGAAGTAGCACCCGTGATGAAAACAAAAACAAAACCTGCCTCCAACTATCACCTCCAGGCCTCCACCCTACTTTCCAAATAGCACTGAGTGGAATGAATGCAATACATTTTAAAATGACATCATTTTTGACACGAGTCAGCTCATATTCAGGGCACCCGCCCACACAAATTGTTACTAGCATAGGAAAGATAATATAATAAGTTTGATAAGGCAGAACATACTCTAAAGTTTGGCATATGTATAACTTCTATTTTATTAATTCCCGTCCAATATATGCAATGCAATCTTGGAATTTAACAAACAGAATATACAGGCAACACACTGATACCTAAAATGTCTATTACACCTTAACCAGATGTTGGTATAAATTTATGCTTTGAGTTGAGAATATGCTGCCTAATCTCACTTCCCACCTGGGCTATTGATACCTTTCATGAACTCTCCCACTCACAAAATAACTCGCCTCATCCCAGGCAAGCTTAAACTGATGCTTTACATTCAGTTACCTAACAGCAAACAACATCAAACCACATCAGTCCTTGATTTATGATTTCTCTGCAAATTGGAAGGCTAAAGTTAGACACAATTAACATAACAGACAAACAGATTATGGCGTTAGTGACATCCTGCCGCCACAGTGGCGCGGAATAGCAACAAGCATAACATTAGCCCTGTTAGCTCAGTATGTGATGGAAACGCATTACAAACCAACTGCTTTGCCTCTCCGAGGCTAAGCACAGCTGTGCACAGCCTGGATCTGAGTAATGGAAATGGGGTAGAGTAGTTTCCCTAGTGGTAACAATCCAGATAACAAACGTTTGATGATGTAAATTGTGCTTATCTGTCCAGGAGAAAAACACCTAACGAGAAATCAGTTTTAATTGCTTTGGTCTTTCTAAGGTCCCCCATCTTTCAATACGAATAGCAATATCAGAGTTTATTCTTGTTTTTTGACCTTGTTATATCTATAAACCCAGTAAGCCTCTATCTGGGAGCATTCTGGGTTTTTTATCTTTCAGCTGGCTGCTCCCTCACCTTATTTTGCACCATACACCTGCCATTAAAGCAGGCGGTGGTGGGTGAGCCTGAAATGCTATAATGAGAGGGAAGGGCTCCGGCTATATAGGAAAGTAGGTTTTTATGGCCCATAAAACATCCATTGATCTGAATACAGGGGACAACAGCAAACCAAAGGGTGAACCAACAGATGCCAACAGATAATATATCAACAGTATTTTTTTTATCTCCTGAAAGGATTGAAAGGAAAATCTTGCACAGATTGCCTTTAAATGGAAAAAAAGGAAAAGAAAAAGACAAAAAAAAATTACACATGCACTATGTATAGGGGCTGCAAAAACCTGTTGCTTTTTTTTAAAACATATTTTTAACAAGATGGACTATCACATTTTTGATATCAACAACTTTAGACGTAATTTGCAAAAGTAATTGTAACTTTATGTATCATGGCAACTATATGTCATAATATATCAAGGTAATGATGTACAAATTATGTCCTAAAAATATTCTTCGCTAATGGATCCAGTATAAAATTGCAACTATATTCAACACAAATAATGTACCACTTTGTCGAAAATACTGCATTTATAATTACTCATCTCATTATATCATATTGCATATATCATATTGTTATTTTTAGTTTATTAATTTATCACCGACTTGCATACTTTTACTCATAAACCTTCATTATTCTAAAGTGTTGCTGGATAACATAAATTTGAGGAAAATGCAAAGCTAATTACGAGAGTACTACCTTATATGGTCGTTTTAATGCACCATGGAACTGCACTATTTATCTTGAACTGGCAGCAGGAGTGACTGTATTGGAAATGGCTTAGCTTTCTCTAAGTTCAGTACACTTGTATAAGCCTGAGGCAATGGCAACATTTCCAAAATCATGCAAATGACCCTTTTCACTTCCATGCCTCTCTTCCTCCTTGCTCTTGCTCTCCCCTCTCTCTCTCTCTCGTATGCACACAGACACAGACAAACACACACACACACACACACACACACACACACACACATTGGTCTGATGGTGATAAATTCTCTATCATGTTGCCTTCCAGCTTTCTTTTATCTTTTTATTTGGCTAAGGTAGCGTTGCATGTTTGGTAAGATCAAGGATACTTGATTTTACATATACAGACATAACCCAATAAAATGCACATCTTGAAAGTGTATACTGTGTTACAGATCTGTATGTTACCAAATTAGTCAGACATTTTGAGTCGTAATACTGAAAAAAAACAACAACAAAAAAAAACAATTCTAAATAATTCCATAAATTAAAAAAAGGCTTTCTCAGCTTGAATGCTTGATACACAGCTGCAAATCCTGCCTGTCGTGAGACCTTTCTCTTACATGACTGACACCTTCACTGACCCCTGACTTTTTAGTCTGTGATCTGATGTTGCCCAGTCTGGTTGCTAAGTGCCCCTGTATTCCCCCCTGGGGGGTCAGTCCTAAAAGGTCAGGGGCCACAAGGTCAACACTCAAATGGACTCTTCAATACCTGCCTGTACATCAAATGCCAAAGTAAAGTGTGTTTACTGAATACATGAGTTGTCCCCATTGATCAGCGGTCTGGCTCACTAGCTCTTTATAGAGCTGGGGCATAAGTATGAATATAAAGTTACTTGTGTATGTAAATGTGTGGTGTGTATGTGCACAATCTCAAATCTTCTGGAATAATACAGTAAAAGAAAGTCTTTAGGAATGCAAAGGCAAGCATAGCAATAGGGATTGTAAGTGTATACAAACTTATGCATTGCCCCTGGTATATTCAGCACATTATAGCAGCTTAGACATTCATATTATTTTATATCAGAGAGAGTGAGCTGCTGGTGGGATGAGCTGCGTAGCATAATAACTGAATATATGAATGCAAATTTTTTGATTATTTGAAGAGTGGATTTGTGTTATCTTGTGAGGCTGTTTGAGTGTCATGCAAGATAAATCAAGCACACATCAACTTGTGCAATATTTGAAACCATCTAAATGTCTTGGTGCCCATGTCTCATGAAGTGTTGGAAATCCCTCTCTTCAGTGGTAAGGTAAGGCTGATGAAACCAGTGGCAAGGCGATTACTGCACAGTATTCCCACCATACTCGTACCAGAGAGACTTCACAAAATTGGGAGTTAGGAGTGTTGAGGATTTCTAAAATGAAATGACTGGTAGCACACTAAAACACATACACTTTATCTTAATCAAATGCGATGTGTCTAATAAGTCAAATTCTTTGCAGTTTCATCTATATCTGTGTGCTGCATGAGATGTGACTGGGAGAGTTGATTCAGTGAAAACTCTTATCAAGATATTGTTAGATTCAATTTGTGTGTTTTGTTTTATGGTGTTCTGGGTTGTGGTGATTAAATTATCAGTATATATGTGGACATTAGCACAAGCTTCCATGCAGGTTGATGAAACAAGCAATTAAAATATCATATCACACTGCATTATTTAGTTTACTAAAAGCCCTCTTCGTTTTTAGTGGCTTGAGTACACGGAAAAGCAAACAGGATGTGTATCACAAATCTTCTAATAGCCTGGATCGCATTGTGCATGATAGTATTTGACAACCAATCTAAAAGTTTAAAGTTTTAATTCTGCTGATGAAAATTAACTGCAGATACACAAGTACATGAGTGAGACAGAGAGAATGGGAGAGAGGGAGAGAGAGAGAGACAGAGAGACAGAGAGAGAGAGAGAGAGAGAGAGCAGAAAGGCTGGATAGATGAACAGATGTTATCTGACAGGTGCAGTAGGCCCAGCTAGGTGTGTGGGCAGCAGATATGACAGGGGTTTTGCATACCCTGTGTGAGCTAACGCTGTGCACTTCACTACCTGTCATGACTGCAACCTTACGGTCACATACAAAAGTTTGGAATGGGATGTAGGAGGATTAGTCATGTCGATGTTTCATGATGCTGATATAATGTGAACACATCGGCACCAATATCCTAAACCTGAACAGCTTGCATTAACCTAGTTTTCAGTGTGAAAACAATATCAAGTCATTGACAAGCTGTGCTGCATTTGCCAAAAGTTCTTTTAGAAATGCATTGGCTGTTTTTGAAGGACCTCTATGTAATAACACTTGTCAGCTTTCAGCTTTCCATGAGGGATTGTGACTCATCCAATTGGAATAAGGGTATGAAGAGTTAATATGTTTGGATGTGGTAACATCACAGCCATTTTATTCTGCTGAACCTGTGTGTATGTGTGTGTATTGGTGTGATTAGTGTAATTATTGAGCTTGGAAAGATGACTGGCAGATGCTTGGATCTGTGCTCTGTGTTTATTTAGCCATTGGTGTGAGTGTTATTGTCCCTCTCAAAGCCAGTTATAAATATGCCAGGCAGGCGGCCCCCTGGCAGGGGGTTGGTGACCAGCTGCAACGGGGTCAAGGACAAAGGAGACTCAAGCCGCTAGACACATAAAATTAAATTAGATAACCCACCTGGAATGTAGTTGTTGAGAGAAGTGTGTGTAGATGTGTGTGCATGTTCAAATGTGTATTTGGTTGCATGCATGTACATACCAGTGTACATTTTTGAGTGGTTGTGGTTTTGGTGGGTGGGAGGATGATGTCAGAGAAAAGGTGTACAGTGTGATATGCTTTTAGCAGGAAGAAAGGCAGCTCTTAGTTAGGTTTAGGTACTAATTCCAGATAAAAGCTGAGAGAACAGTGGTAATGTGAGGCTGAGACCACGAGCCTATGCCAAGATCTGAGAGTGTAAAGCATGTGAAGATCAGAGAAAGAGAGAGAGAGAGATTTCAAAGGTAAATCCCCCAAAGACTATCCTCAAGAAATTGCAACCTGACAGACAAGAACATTTCACAACTTTTACTCTTCATATTCATGTATTTATGCATATGTACTCATATGCAACAAAGCAGTCTGATGCAAAAGTAGCACATAGTATGCATAAATGTAGTATACATTTTTTTAACAATTTGACTGACATGCATAGCTGCCTTTGTCATTGTAACTTAAAGGAATTGGACATCATAATAGAAGCACCAAATCATAATTACAAAGGCAGTTGAATATCAATTAGCAGTGTGCGTCAGCCTTAAAAGCGGTCTGACAGTTATCATTTTTTGTAAGTAAGTTTTAAAGGCAACATACGGCAAAAATCAGGACTACATTTTTCCAACAAGGCAAACTGTAAGCATGGACCCTTACCAACACTGACTGAAGGACACCACAAACTACAGCCTCAGAAATGACCCTTGATTAGAATCAATCAATAAGCTGTTATTTATTGCAGGGCCTTGCAGATATTGGATTGGATTATAATGTAAGGTGTTTACATTATTCTGTCTACCCCTTGTATATGGCAGGTAACACTGGAAA
>OMLB01019386.1:0-12477 GCA_900302555.1 Myripristis jacobus
TCCCGCCAACTCCTCGCTTTTTGATGTGTTCAACTTACATCTCCATTGCACAGCAACGAATAATTAATTTCATTGCACTTAATTAATTCATACTTCAATGGATATTAACTTTTTCAGCTGGAGTTCATTTCCATTCTGTTAGAGAGAGAAGAAAATTAAAGGATTTAAAGGTGTTTTCCAGTAAAAAAAAAAAAAAAAAAAATGCAAATGTGATTGTAGAATAAAATAAAAAAGAAATGTTTCATTAACATAAGTTGAGCATTTAAGGTGCTGCAATTTCCTCTTTGTAAGGGATACACCAAATTTTATGGAGATTGGCCTGTTTTTCAACTATTTAATTGACAGGAAAATAGACGCCCACATCATATGCAACCAAGTCTGGCAGACTGGTGGTTTGGTGACAAGATAAAACCTACCCACAAAATATAACACAGAAATAAGACATTTTCCACTACCAGGGACTGCTTTGCCTCTTCACATAGGAAAGAAAAGGTGGTGGGCGTTGGGAGACAGCGTATAGCTTAAAATCACAGTGCAGCAGATGAATACACAGTCGCTTCATATTTAGGTTGAAAATAAAGAGACGTCTTTCATTCTAAAAGTCACCTGGTTCAGTTTGTGTGTTAGGGAGTTACATGCTTTGCTTATGTTGATGTAGCCACTAGAGTCATAGGTGTGGCAGAGTGAGTACACAGAGCAGGTCCACCTCACATCTGGGTCTGCAGGGAGCTAAGCGGAGGCCATCAACATCAGATCTAAGATGAACAGGGACAGAAGAGCAAAGCTGAGGGAAAAAAAAGTGCAAATGCAAACAGCATCCTAGCAAACGTCTGATATTTAAGAACCATGGGCGGTGCCAGGGATTTTGCCAAAATCTGCACAGACCTCAGTCAGATAGAGGATAAATCAGTCGGACAGACAGGGATATATCATTTGTCGTCAAAAATTACTGGAGTGCAGCTGACTGATCTAAACTCTCTCTGGGAGCGTCGGGTCCTCCAGAAAGCAAAAAGCATCATCAACGGTGAGCATGCTCTGCCAAAATAATTTACACTTATGAGGTCGGGGCGGCGTTACTTGCCCCCACCCACAAAGACAAATCGCTTCTCCAGCTCGTTCATTCCCTCTGCCATCAAGCTGCTGAATGCAGAGCAGATCTCTTTTTGTTCTTTTGGTGCCTGGCACAGTTTTTTGCACTAACCCTTTAGGGCTCTGTATACGTTTATATTCTGCGTGCAATATTCCCTGGCACTTTACTCTATCCAGAGCAACATTATTGTGCAATATACTCAAAGCACTTTATACAGCTGTTTCTGTTTCTTTTAGTCGGTCTTGTATTTTTTATGAACTCTCTTAAGCACTTTGCACTTTAAACAGCTGTTTCTTTGTATTCCTTAAGTCGGGTTTGTATTTTCATCTCCATTTATCGCCTCCTCTGTCGCTGTGTCTAGGAGAATGTGTTGTTTGCTTGTTTTGTTTATGTAAAGTCAGGACTGTAGAAACTGAATTGCCCTTCGGGGATAAATAAAGCAATCTAAATCTGAATCTGAATATCAGATAACAGAAAGTGAGTAAGTACACAGTTTTACAGTGAGTGATGACGGTGCCTATACAGCCATAGAGAGCCACACAGTTGTGTTATCGTCAACCCAATCAAGCCACACATCAGCCCCGACACATGACAACAAACTTGTGTGTCTGCCGTGAAACTGGCATTTCCACAAATGAATACAATAACCAGCCAGGCTGTTTACAACACAAGTTCTCAAATAGTCGAACTCGCCAGCTGCTATGACAGGAAAAGCTTGTCATCACAAATAATGTGCATTAAACAAGTTACTGATGATGCCTTAATCCAGCCGCTGCCACAGTTTGAATCCAGCAGCTTTTACTAAACTAGGGTCGGGTAAATAGGTTTATGAGCAGCATCTTCACTGCGTTTTGAGATCAATCCAACAGTGATCTGAAGCACAGGAACAGAGCACAGTCCTGTTGCACCGCCATGCTGGTGGTGGTGGTGGTGAGGGCTTGGGAAGTGATGTTGATGAATCTGACAACTTTGCATCTGTCCCTCAAAAACATCAGGATGCAGAGGCAGAGCGAGGCGCCGAAGTTCACGTCCTGGAGTTTCCTGAACAGCTTGAGAGGGGTGATTGCATTAAAGCAGAACTGAAATCAATGAACAGAATTCTTGCATAGGTATGTCTGGACAGATGTTGGAGGGTGAAGTGCAGTGCCAGGGCGGCTGCATCATCTGTGGACCCGTTTGGGCGATATGCAAATAGTAGCGGGTCCATCAGGTGGGGTGTGACTGATTTATTGTGTGCCAGGACTAAGTGCTCGAATGCCCTAATATCCACTGATGTCAAGGCGAAAGGCCCGTAGTCATTAAGGCCAGATATTTTTCCTCTTTTGGGAATGGGGGATAATGGTGGAGATATGAACGTAACTGGGACTTTTGTTGGCAGCGTGAGGAGTCACAGATGTCCGTGAAGACTGGGGCCAGTTGGTCTGAGCAGTGGCTTCAGGCTGGGCCTGCTGCTTTGTTTTTGTCCAGCTTACGAAACGTGCATCTCACTGTGTTTGTTTCAATTGTGAATGGTGGTGGTAAATGAAAGGTTGGAAAAGGCCATGCAATTGCTGTGGGCCTCTCAAACCAGGTTAAGAAAGCAAAAAAACAAAAAAAAAATAGGAAAAAAAACAAAAACAATTTCAACCTATATGGCAGTTGGAGGAGAGGTGACTTTTTTTGTAATCGGTCAATTCTCCGAAGACTTGTCCATGTTGCCTTGGGGCTGTTTGTGACAAAGTTGTCCTCCAGTTTTTTGGCATGAGATAATTTTGCTTCCCTTCCAGCACATCATATTATGCCACCTTGTATTTTTCCATGTCCCCCACTTGACAGGAACTTTCTGCGACACACATTTTTCTCTGACACACAATCAGGATCTTGCAGCTAAATTGTCCTCTCAATAGCCAATCATAATCAAATGTGATAAAATTGATACTGATGCTTGATAGTGCTATTTATAACAATGCAATGTATTGTACATGTATTTTCTGATACATATTTTACTCCTTAGTTATATGACCGGGACACAAGTGTCATACTGTAATTGAAACACTGTCGACCTGATGTGCTCTGTGGTTGTGACCGGAGTGACTGAGACTGCAGTCGCATGAAAAACTTTATTTGTTAACACAAAATTTCTGTGGCAGCACAGTTGGGCTGTAGCTAAGAGAGTCGCTAAACAAAATATTTAATTCATGTGTTGACACTACAGTTGTAAAATCAAAATCAAGCATCAAACCACCAGCCTCCAGCTGTTTGATGCTTGCTTTATTTTGCACACTGGATCTCTTGGGCGTCTCCGTTCGCTAAACACTGTAATTCCGCTAAAGCAATGTGCATCGCAAAAAAATCCTCACACAAGAACAAAGAACAAACAAACAAAGAAGTGCATATTTGTGTGCACTTACTACTTACTCAAATTACAGATATCTTCTTTTGATAATTACTGTAGTGTGTGCCAAAGCGTAAGCGTGGAGCACCGTAGCCAACCATCTCCTGGAGAAATATGGATGATTTTGAGATCTGTGTTTCCATCTCTAAGTTGGACCAGTCCTCCAAAAACTTGGTGTATACCTTTAAGCAGCGCTTATATAACCTGCAGCAGCCGATCCTCCTTCACTGTTAGCATCAGCACTCCTCTGGCAGCTGGGAGGACTGACTGATTTGAGTGGAAGGGACAGTGTTCATAAGGACCTGTCAGTGTGGGTGTCAACAACAATCACCAGCCCTGCCACTTTTCAAAACCAAACCATGAGCTACCAGAATTAAAACACTGCTTTTTAAATGGGCTGAGTAGTTTTATAAGTTTATTATTGCGCTGTTGTGATGATACCAATATTATCAGGGAATATTTAGGCAAGTTTTACCACCAAAAATCCCAATCTGGGTCACTGAGTCCCCTCATCGTCAAAACAGGGAAGCACTTCCATACAAATTTGGTTTCTTACTTCAAAATCACATCATCCCACCAATTTTACTTGATTGAGTTTCTTTCTTTTAGTTGATTTCTTGCACACTCCCTCCACCCCGTCCCCCACCTTTCATTAACAGTGGAAACAGGTGTTTCCTTAGCAAAGTATACTGTGTGCTTAAATTGTTGCTAGAGGAAAATTCCAGCCTAAAATACATTAACACTATTTGGGCTGGTCAGTTACATTGCATTTCCGGTGCCGTTTTGTTGTTTGATGTTGTATTTTTGTTATTCAGTGGCTAACTAGTCAAAAGTCAATCCACTGACGTCACTGTGTCATATTCTCAGAGCAGCTACAATGGCGTTCAATAAGGGAAAAAAAAAAAGAAAATTCGTCTAAAACAGAAATGTCAGCTGTCAGGTTTCAGTTTCAGCCCCTAAAATTAAAGAGCAAGGGCGTCTTTGTAGAGTCACAAATTGGCAGCGATGTTAATCAAACATACAAGGAGAAATCTGGCACAGAAGAGGGAACGCTCACTTTGTTCTCCCATTAAACTCCGTCGCACCAGAATTACAGAATTACACCCTAAAAAAATCAGAAAACGGCACCAGAAACTCAATGTATACTGTTAAACAGGGTGGAATTTTCCTTTAATTTTTCATAATGTACGATTATTGATTTATTATTTATGGGTCGTTGTGTTTTGCTGTAGTATGACATGTGATTGAACATGCTTTGAAATATGGAATTTAATCAACGCAAATGTCTTGCTATTGTCTCCTATTCATCCCTCTGTATGTGTGCATGTGTGTGTGTGTGTGTGTGTGTGTGTGTGCATGTGTGCGCGCGAGAGGCTTTATTTGCATGCCTGCCTACTGTATCTGTGTGTGTTTGTCATTTGTGTGTGTGTGATTTGTGCAGACACTGTGGCTACAGCAAGGCCTTCCAGGACTCTGATGAGGAGAAAATGCATTACCAGAATGGCCACGGTATGTCTGGCTTGTTTTCAGATTATTAGCGGCAGTAGATTATATCACATCCCTCATATAGGTCGCATTTTCATCCAGGTGTAATAAAGTTCATCCTTAGAGCAAAGAATTCCATCATGCCCGGAGTGATTACAGGAGCACAGAGGCCTCGTTCCCTGCAATGCTCTTTATTTATCCTCCCTCTCTTCCTCGCTCTCTCTTCCTCGTCCTCTCGCTCTGTCCGCTCCCCTTCTCCCGTATCCTCTTCTCCTCTTTCATCAGCTCCTCCTTCCACACACCGGTGATAGGGGGCTCAGATGTGATGTTGTTCTCATTCTCAGATATGTGACCAAATGCTAATGTTGTTTATCTTAGTGTCATTCCCCGACGCGAGGTTCTATATTGACCCGCACACATACGAGGACCCCTGCCAGGCGGTCCACGAATTTGCCCGAGAAATTGAAGCTTCCAGGATCAAAATAGAGAAAATCATTGGTTCAGGTAAAAACCATGAACTCGGATGTGTGCCCAGACACACACACACTCACACACACTCACACACACACACATACGCGCAGTTGGAATCATCGGCCGAGGTAACTTAAAATCATTGGCTGGTGTAAAGGCTGTGGTGTGCAGCAGAGAGGAGGATGGCAGAGCGGAATCAGAGCGTTGCGTGGGACTGTCAATCAAGGGTCCTCAGACAGGCAGGGAATACTAACACTATGTCGCTGCTGGACTCTACAATAATGCTCTGTGTTGAGTATGACTGCTACAAACAGGGGAATACAAAAAAAAAATAAAAAATAGAACAGGGTAGGACAAACGCCAGCAACCATGCTGACTTCCACTGAGAGGCACAGATAAGGATTACACCTCTTAACAAGTCTTTTAATCTCAAATTGAGGCTTTACGCTTTATTTTTCTTTAACACAAGTGAAGAAATCTTCCAATGGGATGAAATAATCCCACCTTTTTTTTTTTTACATTTTTTCACTTGTTGACTTGGATTTTTTTTCTTCACTTTTTTCACTTATTTCAGGAATTTCTAAGGGACAGTGGCAAATTTAGACTTGTTTCAAATATATAATTGGAATGGAACATGGAACACACATGAGCTGATACATTGTATATTCCTTTGTATATAGTGATACAATGTATCATTAGAAATATAATCTGCCAGGTCTAATGATACAATGCATCATCATTAGACCTGGCAGATTATTTGTTCACTTGATTTTAGGAGTGAAGGACTTATTACTTCATGACTCACTGAGATAGAGATTTCTTTTGCGGTGTAATGAGAACTAAAGGTGTGAATCTTTGTCTTAACAGAGATTCAACTTGATTCATGCCAAAATTTTTAGCCAAAATATTATATCCTTTTGTAAACATCTCCAATAATGTATATGAAATGGTACTCCTTTTCCTCTGAAATGGAAAAGGGAGGGGGGAGTTACTTTACAGCGGTAAATGTTCACTGCAGTGGTACATTTTTGCCTCTTGGGTAAATTTGAAGTTCTGCATTTGGTGCTCAACTTGTCCTGTCTCTTCAGGTGAGTTCGGGGAGGTGTGTTATGGACGTATGAGGCTCCCGGGGAAGAGGGACATCCCGGTGGCCCTGAAGACCCTGAAAGCAGGATACACCGAAAAGCAGAAGAGGGATTTCCTGGCCGAGGCGTCCATCATGGCCCAGTTCGACCACCCCAACGTCATCCGCCTGGAGGGAGTGGTGACCCAGAGTACGCCGCCACTTCACTTCACTTTATCTCGCTCAAGACGATTAAGTGCCATTCAGCGACATTTTCAGACTTAAGTTTGCGATAGACGTTATGCCTGTACTGAATAGCTTTTAAATTGGCCATTTTCTTGCCAAACAATGAAGTGAGGATTACAAATTAAATTATTTTAGGCTTAGCAGCTTGATGAAGAAGAGTGATTCAACCCAGCGGTCTCCCTCATGTACGTGATGGACATTCCCCCAGAGTATTCCAAAGACTATATTTTCTAGTCTACACCTTGGTGCAAAATGTAATTCAGGAGGGGAACAGAGTGTGTCCTTGCTTTTTTATTTCTTTGGAACATTAAAGGCTGTTTGCCGAAAAAAACGCTGCTTCTTAGTTGTAAGGAAAAAAGAATATTTGGATAAAAGCCAAGGTACTTTTTTGCATGCAAAAGCTAAAAAACAAAACAAAACAAAAAATCTTGATTGGGTGGCCATGGAAAAAACACAATTTTTTTCACATGAAACAAGACTTAGGCATTCTTTCATTGATGAAGTGGTGATAAACTGTCTCATATTACAGCATTAGTATATATACATCTACTGAAATGCATGTACGTTTATTTCTTTATTTTTTTATAAAGCAAACAGAAAGTCACACCATGCAGAAGAGGAATGTTCCTGAATGCTTGTGTGTTTCTCCTCAGGTAAACCGGTGATGATCATCACGGAGTACATGGAGAATGGCTCTCTGGACTCTTTCCTTAGGGTTGGTATTGTACCTTTTTTATCATATTGCATTATAGCTGAGGATTTTCACAGGGCGCCACAAGTGTCGGACAGTAAATGTAAAAGGTTTCTTGAACTGGATGTTGGTAAAATAGACGCTTTCTTTCACAAAATACATTGCAGATTTCTGCTGTGCAGTAATTTCATGCCATATTTTGTTTTCTCATCTTTCCTTTCCTCTTTCTCCCACTGGAAATCTCTCTCTTCTGTTATCCCACAATCCTCTCATCTTTTCTGTTGCTCTTCAATACCCGTTTTTTCAGCTGCAGTTGAAACTTTCTCCTTCCCTGCCTCCTCCTTCCCGGTCTCTCCCTCCCTCTCTCTTCCTCCTTCCTGCAGAGACACGATGGTCAGTTTACCGTCATCCAGCTGGTGGGCTTGCTGCGCGGCATCGCAGCCGGTATGACCTACCTGGCTGACCTGGGCTACATCCACCGAGACCTGGCAGCCCGCAACATCCTGGTCAACAGCAACCTGGTGTGTAAGGTGTCTGACTTCGGTCTGTCCCGAGTCTTGGAGGACGACCCCGATGCTGCATACACCACCAGTGTGAGTTTACACACAGAGCCGAGCATGATTACACCATTGCACACACAAACATGGAGCACACATACACACAAGGTGTTTGAAAGTCATGGCAAGAGTTGGGCAGCAGTGAATTGCATGTAGTAGCACTTAAGTAATCTGATTGCCACAAAACTAAGGATTTGCCACTTTCCGCATTCGGAGAAATTTCCTTCCAGTGACGATTCCCAACACCAGGAGTTCATTTGGTAAAATTTAGGGCAGTCCAGCTGGGGGAACATGAGGCTCGTCTGTGTTTCAGCTCCACTTTGTGGTTCACGCCAGAGTATTTATACAAAAAAAAAATGAGTGCAGCTTTAACTATAATTTATTTATTATTCTTATTTGACCTTAATTTCCCCAGGCAGTCCTGCTGAGATGTGGCCAGGACGGTAGCATCAAGACAAACATGAAAGTTGGAGACGAGTGATAATGTACAAAAGCAATGCAAATGCAATCAAGGTCACATGAAAAAAAAGAGAGCAGTAAAATCTTCTCTATAGACACTGCAGTAAGCCAAAAAAAAAAAAAAAAGCAAAAGCTGCTCCTTAGAGAGTTTGATGCTATCATCAGCACAGATCAAAATCAGCATTTAACACATTTGTCTGTTACAGTTATTGCATAAAGCACTGCAGTCAGCTCACAGATACGAGGTGATGACTTGTTGCGTTTCTCAGGAACATATTTAAAGGGCAATAGAAATTTAGCTTGTGATATCACACAAAAGCATAATTACATAACCTCTTGAATAAATGGTTGGAGATCATGTCAGCGCTATTCAACTTAAATCGTCTTGTTATTCCAGTGGATTTGCTGATTACAGTTGTGAGCAGGAAGCACCTCTTATGGACTACATTTAGAAATAACCTTCACATGTTTAAAATAACCCACGGGGAACGCTTTGTTTGTTTTCTACGTGATGCATCCATTTGTCAGCCTAATTAAGTGTCATTTTATATCAAGCGTGCTGTAAGTAGTTCACATACTTGCTACCATTTGCAAGTCTATTCTTGTCTTTGCGCTGCTATCTCACGCGCACACACACACACACACACACACACACACACACGTTTAGTACATTTGGACTGTAAACCCAAACTAGATCTAAATTTAACTTTAGCCTGCCATTTAACTTTTTTGCTTTGATTGTCACGTTCATTTACTTCACTGGACATCCTGGGTGAGAATCTACAAACAGAAACACAAAATCCAACTTTGATAAAGCCGTGTTTAACACACACAGGAGAAGTTTTGAGTGCCTTGGTGACTTTTGGTATTGAGGCCAAGGGGGAGCATCTCTTGTTCACTTGTCCTTCACAGATTTGTCCCCTCGGTCCAGGGATTCCAACCACGGTTGCAAATTTGATTCTCTGACCGCAATGCTCCCATCACCCCGTAAACCTGTCACAGAGAGTCTGGCACGTCCTGATTGAACTCAGCTGGTTGTCGATGTCCATGTTCCCTCGCAGGGCGGGAAGATCCCTATCCGCTGGACGGCGCCGGAGGCCATCGCCTACAGGAAGTTCTCCTCGTCCAGCGATGTGTGGAGCTACGGCGTGGTCATGTGGGAGGTGATGTCCTACGGAGAGCGGCCATACTGGAACCTCACCAACAGAGATGTGAGTGCTGCACAGGAACAAGCGCTGATTTATCATCTCACAGCAGAAATAACCTGATGCATTTCCACTGGACCTGAATGAACTGAACTGAATGTTTTTTTTCTAATAAAACAAAAGGATTTCAGTCATACTTGTGCTTGAAAAATATAAAACCAAAGCACTTTGGTATGTGGCCTTCATCAGAGTTAAATAAACTTATATTAAACCAGTTTAAATGCAAACTTGAGAATAAAACAACCGGTCACATAAAAGAACGATTTCAGAGGACAAGTAAGAAATATCATAATGTCCCCTTTAGCAGCTAATTTGAAAGCAACATTGCAGCAGCTATCAATACGCAATATATATCGATATATAAATGATATTCAACACTTGTATATGAACCTACTATGCATGCAGTACACCTGGCAGCACACCTACAGTTTACCTCAGCTTGCCCCTCTTGTTGTACTTCCTTCTGCTCTCAGTGGACTCTCAGCCAATGTGCTTAAAAGAGGAAGGAACAAGTGTGATAGGTAAAATCAAAATGACGACAAAACAGGCACACTATGGATAAAATATGACAAATAAAACCGAATAGGCAATAAAAATGTAATAATAAAATCAAAACAACAATAAAGTGGATCATGAGGGATCAGTAATTATACATATTTTGTTATCTTTATTTTGTGAACAGGTGATCAAATCCGTGGAGGAAGGCTACAGGCTGCCTGCTCCTATGGGCTGTCCTGGACCTCTACACACACTCATGCTGGACTGCTGGCAGAAGGATCGCAACGAGAGACCACGCTTTTGCCAAATAGTCACCGTTCTCGACAAGCTAATCCGCAACCCAGAGAACCTGAAGTCCATGGACACGCTCTGCAGGTGGGTGGGCCTGTGAATAGATCCATTTTAGCGGGGAAGCAACATGGGTGTGTTGTGCAGTCCTTTGATTTAATTTGGCCAGACAGTTCGCCAACCATTTAATCAAATATTGGTTCATGTGATTAGCGGATTAAGCTGGGAGTCAAAGCAAGACTCTGCCTGCGAGGGGCTGAGAAGATGATCTCCTGGACAATACATGGTGACAGACTGTTAGGCGACTAAGTAACTGTCCTGGTGTGGGAGGCAAGTAAATCCAATCTCATCCCGCTGCTATCAAACATGAGTACGGCGGGATAAAGTTACAGCCCAAAGTTTCCCTCAAAGTTCTCTGGCAGACGGAGCGAGCGGTCGTGTTCGTTTTCCAATAAGCTCATCTCTGATAGACGTGCTGTGCGTTAAGTAAAAGCCTAGCTGTGATATTGACATTGATCCACAGTGAATCAGGGAGCAAGTTCGAGAGGACACTTGGGCTGAGGCTGGACCTGTGTAAATTGCTCAGTTCAGATCCCGGGTCCTACAGAGTCAGCGGTGCATGGCAGTGTGGGAAACGGGAAGGAGGAGGTGTGAGGGGGGGGAGTCGGGAGTAGAGGAAGAGGGGGAGAGGAGGAGGAGGAGTGTTAAGGATTTCTCCGTGTATTAATCTACCCAAAGCAGCCATCCTGCAACCACGGCCGCCACCTCTTCTCTATCATTTTAACTGCTATTGATTTTCTGCCTCGGCTGCTAGTGCATTTCAAAGCCCCCTTTCCCCCCGTTCCCTCTCTCTCCCTCTTTTCTGCCGCTCTCACTCTTTGACTCTTTTCTCTTTTTCAGACTCCTTCCAACTAATCTTTTTGTCTTCTCATCCATCTCCCTCTCTTTCTTTCCTCCCTCTCTGTCTATCTATGCACCCATCTCTCCATCTGTCTCTCGCTGCCCCAGGTTAAACAGTCCTCCTCTGATGGAGAGAGCTATCCCAGACTTCAGTAGCTGTAACTCAGTAGATGAGTGGCTGGACACTATAAAGATGGGTCGCTACAAGGACCACTTTGCTGCGGGGGGGTATCACACCCTAGGACACGTTATAGGCATGAACCAAGGGTGAGTATTGACCGTGATGGAGAATGATAACAACTCAGAGGCAGTAGTTAGCTGCTGGGCTCCACCATCTGATAGCTTTGCTTGATGTATGTAGCTTAAAGACCCTGTGGAGTGAAAAATGGCCTGGAATACTCAGCCTGCACCCAGGGGTGAAATCGCTAAGTAAGTCTGAGCTGCTGCTGCACAGAGGATAATTTAAAAAAAAAAAAATGTTTCCAGTGAATTTGAGCGAGTTTAGTGATGAAATCAGCTTGATCACAGTTAAAACTGAAACAAACAAATGAGCTGTGATGAAAGACATCATTGCTCATTTGTTTGTTTGAGTTCTATTATCACCTCCTCATATACTGTGTAATCAGTTTCTGCCACTGAGCATTGTCACCAGCACAATACACACTCCTACCCTCCCACCCATGCCCACATTTCCTTTTTATCTGAGCCAGGGATCATGAGCTGAGCTCTGATTTCCATTTCATGGAGCCTTCAAGTCCGTCCTCGACAGTTGTCATCACAGTGTCTGACTACAGACTCCACTCCCATTGTGAGTTGTGTGTGGGGATCAGTCGATATGGTCGGTACTGATCTGGATATTTTTGGACTGGAGCTGCAGACACCTGATATTTTGTGTGGAAATCCAATTTTTTTTTTTTTCCAAGTTGACCGTTTACATGCCAGTAAATGAATGTTATACATAACAACATAAGTATTCAGACTTTCCTCCAGAATTTGAGCCTTGAGATGAAAAAAAGAAATAGCATAACGGCTAATGGGAGGCTACATTCATGCATTCAAGCTCAGCTCTGATATCTGTCGCAGATCTGATCTTTTTCCCTTGACTGCATTCATGTTTGTATGTGATCCATAGTGAAAAGATCTCTGCTTG
>OMLB01019388.1:0-11854 GCA_900302555.1 Myripristis jacobus
TGCGTGCATGCGCATCCTTACAAGTGTGATTTCTACAGACTCTGTGGCCATGGCCTTGGGGTCAGGCTTGGGTTGAGACAGTGCCCATGAGGCCAGGCGAGCTGTTCAAGTCTGGAACAGTGTGTTCTCTGTGGCCAACAGGGTCAGGACTGCTGGGTGTTTGTCAGCAGGATAGAGAAGTGCCCACACATACAACACACCACTGACAACAACTCCTACCAGACCCACTGAATCAAAACCCTCCAAAATCAGAAAGGACAGTTTGCTGGTCCTCTTTCCTAAGATTATGATACGGTTTAGATTTAGAGCATGGTTAGTCCATTCACATTAAATCTGATGTAAATGTCACAAAAGTATGAAGATTTTTTGCACACAAAAACTACTACTATCGGGAACATATCATTGTTCCCAGGCTCTTAGCAGTTTGTAAACACACATTAAATAACCTAACACCAACGCTTACACTAACCCTAACCCTAACCAGTATAAGACCCTGGGAATATAGGATCCTAGAAACATAGGACACTTTGTCATGTTTCCATTATGTGCTATACAAATATGGGGAATAGAGGACCCTCAGAACAAACAAATAACTCCAGACTAATCACACAGAGTCCAACAAATTTTTGTTCTGAATTCTCTGTCAAATCTCCCAGTACCTGTGTGTCTCAGGTTTTGCTGACCTCCTTCACCACACAGCAAACAAATGTTCACGAAGAGAAGTTAGCTCACGATCACCACTAACTAGCCTTAGTAATGCTACAGAAACTACAGCGTCAGTACAGAATGACAGTCGACAAAAGAAATTCACCATGGATCCCTGTTTTGTCAGCAGTTGATTGCCGTATTAGTTCTTTTTCTTCTGCCTGTTTGTCGCTGCCATGGCAACAAACAAATGGCATATAGGTCTCTATTGTCAGAGACCAAGGATATCAGCAGCTCCTCATTGATCTTGAATGCCAGTTCCAGACATATGAACCCAAAAGCTAATCTGATTGGTTGATGAGTTTTCTTTCATCCTCCAAGAAAAATGAAAAAAACATAATAATTTCTTTAAATCAATTTTTTTAACGAAGTGATTGATCTTTGCAGTGCAATATTTTGGTCTTTGTGTGAAGGATATAGAAATTGATTATTCAGTTTAAAAATCTTTTGCAAAACTATTTGTGCTGAAAATGTTGCACTTGTTGTGAATAGACCTTTAGGGAATGATTGTAGCCAGTAAATCACCTTACAAGTATAGCAAGAACATATGTGTGTACTTGTGCATATGACTGTGTTTTTGTCTCCCACCCCTTCCCACATTACTTTCACTGAGTCTGTTTTTCTCTTTCTCTTTCTGTCCCCTTCCACCATGCTGTCAGGAGGTTTAAAAGTGTTAATCAGGTTATATCTGGGTGTCTTAAACTGTGACATCTGGCCCTCTGGCCTGTCCTCAGCTACTGCAGGCAGGAAGAGGTGCTGTCACATGTGTGCTGCACATATGCACACAGGACGACAATGACAGCTCTTAAATAACTTGCACAAAGGAGACATAATTACACACAACTGCACAAACAAAGCCTGTTTGTTATTGGTCATGGACCCACTCAAGGCCTTGGCATGAGCTATGACTCATCCTCTGAGCTCCTCCTAGACTCCACAAAATGGTTCTTTAATATAGCTGGGTTATAGACCCTTTCAAAATGCACTGTGCCAGTCAACACAGCTAAACCTCACTGAATGGTAGGCTTTCCTCTTTTAAAGCACTGGGCATAATATCTTGGGGAGCAATTTTGGGATGTATTTTTATACGCAAACATGAGTGTGGGGGAGGTTTTGTGGGGGCATTGTGGAAAATGAAAAGCAGATTACGGATTCACAGTAAGCATTTTCATTCATCAGCGTTGTTTACACAGGGACAGAATGAGCCACTACACCTCCTCTGCTGCTGCTTTATTAAATCATTATCCAGAGGCAGTGCATTGTGTCTGTGGGTGGCATGAAACTTTTAGTTTGCATGAGTCAGAGTGCATAATAACTACTATAATTAAGCTGCAGGGCCTGCTTCTTACTCCGGTGGACAATAGAGATCTGGTCAAATATCATGTTTTAATTGTGTTGGTGTCGCACTCTGCTCTGAACAGGTGTGGCTCAGAGCCAGCAGAGAGGAATAGCTGATGATCTGTAATGCTTCTTTTTTCCAAGCCAGCTTCAAAGATTATAAAACATCAACAAACCGCCTTTTTTTTCTCAATTTTCTCCATAACCACACCATCTGATCTCCATATGGTTAACATTTAACTCGGTTTAATTGTTTAAACTCTGCCATTTTCCTCTAATCTTGCAGATGGCGCTCCACTAAGCGAGCTGTCGTGGCCTTCATCCCTAGCGGTGGTGGCTGTCTCCTTCTCTGGCCTCTTCACCTTCGTCTTCCTCATGCTGGCCTGCCTCTGCTGCAAGAAGGGTGACATCGGCTTCAAGGTGAGCTCACTGCTGCCCCCTGCTGGAGGTGGCGGGGGGGACTACATTATGCTCACTAAAGGGCAGTGGAATCAAGAGAATAACTGATTGGTCTTGTATGAGTTTGAGAAACATGTTGTTTACTTAAATTAGAAGTGAACAGTAATGTGACCATAGCTGCGATGTTCAATGGAATAATCGATTAGTTGCCAACTATTAAATTAATCGCCAACTATTTTGATAATCAATTAATCGTTCTGAGTCATTTTTACAAAGAACATTTCAAAATTCCCTGATTCCAGCCTCTCAAATGTGAATATTTCCTGGAGTCTTTAGTCCTCTATGACAGCAAACTAATTATCTTTGGGTTGTGGATGGTTGGTTTGGACAAAAGACATTTGAGGATATCAACTTGGGCTGTGGGAAATTGCAATCACCATTTTTCATCATTTTCTGACATTTTATGGAACAAACAAATAGTGGATTACTCGAGGAAATCGCTAATGAAAATAACTGTTTGTTGCAGCTCTAAAAGTAACTCATGTTTCCAAGATATCCAATTTGAGATCCACACATACTATGAGGTCTGTTTGTCCAGACTGTCCCTTTATTGTTTGCCAGTGATGTCACCAACTAACCTTGCCCATCCCGAGCTGGCACGCATTGTCTCTGTGATGCCCTCGGCTGCCAGCATGACTCAGCCTTGCTGTGTCAAAAAATCAGCAGTGAAATGGGTGGCTGATGACGGCTGATAGAGACTGACACAGGCAGGAGCCATATGGAGAGAGAAAGTGTGTGTGTATGTGTGTGTACGTATGTCTGTTGAAGTGATGTGATATGATACGTGCTCTGGCCTCACTGGACTTGGTACAGCTGGCTTCTCCCTGCCTCATATATTTGCCAGTGACACATATTGCGCGTACCGTAACCTTATAACTGATGTTGGGCCTACACTTTAATATTAGTCTCTTTTTGCTGGAGCGCAGGCAAATTACAGTCCCCATTTGACACCAGAGCGTTCTGCTTAGATCACTTATGCACTGCAATTAGAATGGATGGTTTGAAGGCCACCATATTTTTAGTTGGAGGAGAGGAGAGCAGAGGAGAGGAGCGGAGCGGGCTCTAGGTTTGTTCCTTGTTTATGTATTTGCTGAGTCTTGTTTGCCTCAGTGTTCATGCTGAGCAATTGCAGACAGGCTGTGGTCGGTAACGGCTGTAGGGATACGGGTGTCATTGGTAATGAGCACAGCACTGAGAAGAACCATCAACAGCTCTGTGTGTGTGTGTGTGTGTGTGTGTGTGTGTGTGTGTTTGTATGTTCATGTCTGTCAGGCTATCCATGCCTCATTAAGAGAAAATGTATTTTAATGACCTGCAGGAACAGTGGGAGTAAAGGTGCGCTTCTGTTTTGCATTGGACTGGCTTGCTCTGTGAGAAGGATAATGACAGAAGGCTGGCTCCAGCAGAGCCAACCATGTTATACATGCTGTGCTGTGGACTGGACAGTGTCTGACAATTTTTAATCCGTTTCCTGTGAGTACCATTGCCACACCTTGAATAGCATAGCCAGACAGTGCCTGGTTTACAGTACACATTGTAATACTAGTGTGATATAAAGTACCAAACCAAACCAGTGATACCACTGATTTCTTCAAGAAATCAGTGGTATCACCACCAAAAATCTCTTTTTGTCTTTATGGAACCGCATGAAGGTGAAAGATCAAAACTGGACTGTCGTTTTTCCTCAATTCCAGCCATAAACACTGTATACAAGTGAGAGATTCTCTTGCCCTGCAGCGAATAGGGACCGACAGCATCGACTTGAGCTGTTTAAGTATTTCAGGCGTTCTCTGTGTCCCCAAGTTATCGACTTCTCTGTGAGACTGAGGTGAAACTGGGAGAGAAGTGGGGAGGACAGGTGTGGATGGACGGGTAAGAGAAAGGCAAAGATGTCAAAAAGAATGAAAAAGTGCAAAAGAAAAGCGAGATGCCACTTTCGGAAAAATCTTCTCTGCTCTCTTGACTAAGGTGCACTGAAGGTGAAATCCTGAATATCCTTATGTACTTGGTTTATATCAAAACATTTTGAAAATATCGTGTACGCTGATGTAGTGCCTTTTGTTAAAGTCAAGATGAAATTCCTTTTTAACCCTTTTATATCCCTGGTCATTTGGCACATCTATTAAAAGATATATGCCAACAAATACATAAAAATAAAACAGATTTCTTTGTATTTTTATATCAAAATGCCAACAAATGTCAACCAGTATCAACCAATAATATCATGAAATCCATCTGTCAAGTCAGTCTTCCACTTGAAGGGGAGAACTAAGATTCATTAGTTAGCTTGTCGGGGTGTCTTCAGATGTTCGCCAAATCAAACCTGGTTTTGTTTCCCAAAAATACTGTGGTTACAGTTCTGCTGGCTAGAATTGATTCACATTGAATTTGTTATGACATGCCCACTTTTTGACGTTCAGTTCAAATTCCTCCTTATGTGATGTCCTGCCTGTCTATCCTACCTGGAAATACATCACCATGCAGAAGTTAGATACTCTCAAAATGCTGTTTCACGAGCAGAGTTTTTTTTTTTTTTTCCAATTCCAGTCGGTGTGAGCTGGTGTGATTGTTGCCATGTACCGAGCTCCAAAGTTTCAGATTTACTGTATTAAGTCTTGACTTCATTTTGCCAGTTTGGTGGTAAATACCACAGAGAGGCTCCTACAGAGTTAACATGCTTCCCACTCAGCATCCAGGCACCTCAAGCCTCCAGCTCCTCATTCAACGGCTCACTTGTGAGGTGTGCATTCACGTGCGACCGTGCTGCTCCACCGTCCAGAAAGCGTCATTATTCCCCTCCATCACGGTGCTCTCATTGGAGTGGGTAGTGTGAGGCTGGGTATTAAGTGCTTTCTAAACTGAAGGCTCTCTGGGGAGCTATGGAACGCTGACTCACAGCCAGGTGCTCGCTTTCACACTTCGCTCTGGGGAGAGTGGCAGATGGTTCTCCTGAATGAGAGATACACACACACACATTCCTGCACAATGTCACACACATGCACATACATACACTTGTGTTTTAGGACACATGTGCACACACACACACGCACGCACACACACACACACACACACATGCCGCTATCCCACACGGCACCACTGAAGCATTCTGCTGGAGTGAAAAGGAAATCAAACAGAAAAAAAAAAAAAACATTTAATATGAAGCCAGCCTCCTTTCTCCTCTCCTGTCTACTCTTCACTTTTTCTTCTTTCTTTGGTTGCTGCGGTGAGAGATAGGCTTGTTATGGGTAGCAGTTCATTAGTCAGGGAATGGATGGCCCAGTGCTTGTGAACAGAGTGCTATTGCCAGCCTAGTTCCCCAACATTACCACTGTCACAGCAGCTGCTAACAAGATTGACTGGCACCATTGTGAGCTGTTGCTTTTCGTGGCAGGACATGTTTCTCAGGCAGCACCAAGAGGGACTTTGGTTCTGAAGAATGAGGATCGGCCTTCAGCATTTGCTTTATTCAGTGAACAGATACATTCTATAGTCCTTCATTCCTAGAGATTTTCCATGTGCTCCGGTACAGCCCGACCTTAGAAAAAAAAAAAAAAATCTAGTCAAGTAAATGATGACATCACACAAGTGCAGTGACTGTCAGCGTCTGAAGAAAAGGTAATGAATTATTATCAGAAATAGAATGGAACACAAAGCAATAACCTAATGTGATGTTAACACATGTAGTGCTCTTGCGGTCTCATGGCGGCTCATGGGGTTGTTTACTCTCTGGACTTACCCTGAGAACACTTAGCCAAATGTACCTTGTGATCTGCCTCATGCTGCAGATTATGCAATTTGTTTAGTCTGCTGTTTAATTTACTGGTTTCTTTGGCTGTATATGTTTCCCTCCTTGGCTGCTTGGTTCTCATTCATACATAGCCAGAAAGTCGGAAGAATGTAGTATGAGTAGCATTCAAGTGGAGAAGTGTGTTCAGCCGTGTCTGTTTGGCATGTGGAATAGGCTGCATTTTCTAATAATGGGCTTTGTTGCAATGTTGAATTAAGGAAGACATGACAACCCATGAGAATCTCCAATGCTGGTGACTGTCACATCTAAATTTCATTTGACATTTTGTTTAATTTCATTTCTTCTCTATGGTGTGAGAAAGTTCTGCAACTCTTGGGTATATGAGACCTTTTTTTTTTTAAACTAATTAAATAAACCTAGTTGAAGCCACTGCAGCTTCGCCCAAATGGAACAAATTACGATATGCTGTTTTACGTTCCTAGCGTGCGTGTTCATTTGTATGCACCAGCTTGAGCAGAAGCAACATCGCCTACATTCTGTCAGTCTGATCACTTCAGCCCAAACAGCATTTGTGCACTTTCGTCATCAACCTGCAGGAAAGAAGAGCAAATCAGCAGTCACTTTATCCTTGGAGCTTGAAAAAGCCACCTCCATGGAATGCATCAATTCCATTTTCGTATAGGAGTTTTTGAATTTGGATTGTAATAACACTGTTTTTAACGAGTGTCTGTTTGGCTTGGCTCTGCCTTCAACGCCCCTCGATTCACTAACTTGTTAGTCAATATACAGTTTAACAAAAATAGCTCAGTGGTCATGGTAAATACAGCTGCTGAATAAGCTGTAAATTCTGGCATCTATATCTGCATACACTCCCTACATGCACCGTAAACACAGTGCCCAGTGAAAATGCACAGTCGTCAAGCAGAAAAGAAGACTGTTTTTCTCAGTTCCTGAAAAGCTGACGCTCTGGAGATACATGTTTTTCACCCAACAGCGGCAAAATACCCATAGCGCCACATGGAGAGGGAAGAGAGGAAGCAGGAGGAAGAGGAAAGGCCTTGTGAGGACCATGTCAAGTCTCTCTCCCTCTAATTATCATAGAGTTTAAGTGCTAATCTCAAATCTGTCTGCCTTATTAATGTAAGTCACAGCACGCAGCACAAGAGTGCATCAGCACTCTTCCTCTTGGAAGCTAGCTTGATGCATATGAGCCTCAGAGAGAGAGGGAGAGAGAGAGAGAGAGAGAGAGAGAGAAAGAGAGAGAAGAGAACTCACTTGGGACAGGGCAGAACAATCGTAGGGCAAGGACACTGCAGTAGACTGAGGTACAGAAACAGGGGGGTACAGAGAGGCAAAAAAGAGGAAGGGACAGTATCCAAAATGGAAGGAGAGAGGGTCACCGTTTTCTGCTTCCTCCCTCTCATCTGCTTCCATCTCAGAGTTAATCAAGGGGATGCATCTGCAGTAAAGAGATCAGTGTGTTCTGCATTGCTAATGATAGTTCCCTCTCTCTTTTTTTTTTTTTGGACAATGTAAAGTGGAAGGTGACAGGAAAGATTATTGGTGGAGAGAAAGAGAAGGACAAAATGTTGCAGTTGCATGGTACATGCCTCAGCCAACTAAGCAGCCAGGAAGGCCATTTTTTTAAGTACCTATACTTCATTACACAGAAAGGGATAGTGGGAGCCGTAGCTTGGGTAGGAGAGACACCGGAGAAAAAGCTCTGGATTCAATCTGTTTGTATCTCAGTGTCTTTTCCTCCCTCGCTTCCAATATATATGTACATACAGATGGAGCTGTTATTTCATCTTCCCTCCTGTAGTCTGTTCACATAATTGGGGTGGCTAATGAGCTTGCCTGCTGGCGGCTGAAAATAATGTAGAGTTGATCTTCTGATCCAACAATGGGCAGCAAATCACAGGGATACACTACGGGCATAGAAATAGTCTAAATGCAACTCTATTCTCCCCGGTTGCAGAAAAGAGTGGAATAAAACATAGAAAATTTACATGGGATTTGTCTGCTGGAATAAGAGAGCATGAGGAGAATTATACAATGCAGCAAGACATTGGTGAACTGAACTCTGATTTGAAGGACAAACAATCAAAGTATGAAGCACGGCAATGCGATTTGTTGTTGAAATGAAGAGACCTGTCAAAGCCAATGTCAAAATTTGCCTCAGCATTACATAACTTATGGAATACAGAGCGATTAAAAATGCGGTATATGTGTTTGAGGCATAAATAATTGAGTTCAATTATTTCGTTCCATGCATGTAGAGAGGGGTGTGTCACTGTCTCTCCCCTGAAATCTACATCTGCTCTGATGGCACCTTTCTGCTCTTTGTTTCCATGGATTTCACTCACCTCTGCCCAACGGCTTCTCTTGTACTCCACCTGTGTGTCTCTGTCTCACTATCTAACGCTGATGAAAGTCAAAGTCATGTAGCTTCAGTGTCACATGATGTCTTTCTAACGCTTACAATGCCATGGTGGGTCTGAGAAAGAGTTTCAAATGCTTATTTCAGTGTGTGTGTGTGTGTGTGTGTGTGTGTGTCAAGATTATAATAGCTGAACACTTTTTGAATGTTTTTGAATGTGGTTTTAGGTTTTCATTTTGATATTTGTTCAGCTTTTGTCAGTTTTCAGTTTGTGTTTGGTCATTGTCATGCCTTTAATTGTGTAGTTTTACATCAGTTTAGCTTTATTTGCATGCTTTTTTTTTTTTTAGTTTTAAAATTTTTGATGTGGATTGTATTAGGTATAATAATGTAATTTCAGAGGAGGTATTTTGAACAGTGTTTGCAACAGCATGTTGTGACAGCGAAGAAAACAATGAAGGCTCAATTCTTTTTCTAATACATTTATATTCATAGTTTCATGGTGCACCGATGAAATGCACTTGCAGACCCAACAGCAGTTTGAATTCAGACCGTTTAGCCCAAAATAATCCCAGATGGGAATCTGGTGTTATCTTTTTTTGAGATGAGCTGTGCAAATGGCGCTGGCAAAACTAGCACATCCTCAGAGAGCAGGAGAGGCTCATGGGGGCCTAATTAGTCAGTCTACAGGAATGTGCCAGCTCATGGTCAAATTAGGATTCAGCAGAATTAGTCAAAATTTATTCACTTTCTTTTTTTTCTTGGTGCCTGGCATATTTTGGAGGGATGTTCTGGTCAAATTTAGATAAATAAATAATTCTTAAAATAATACTTAAAACTAAATCAGTTGAACATAACATTTATTTAACATTTTTTTTAAATTTACCTATCCATCTTTGCCAGTTTCATCCATCAAAGCCATTTGGCAGGTTCTAACTGGTTCTGACCTTTTTACACACATATTTTGTGCTACTTGCCTAAAAGATCCTCTTTAAACATCTTTGATCTTTAAGTTCAGTGTGCCGAGTGGTTAGAAAAGTTTGTAAAACAGCCTCTTGCATCCAACTCACTGCTCAAGCCGGCTTTTGGAAGGCATTCATTTATACTTATCTATTATCTTAACCTTCGCATTAAATTTAATCTCTCCATCTACTGCCTGTTGCAATCAAGTGCCCAAAAAAATAGAGAAGAGACTGTAAACAGTAAAGGCATTTGTGTTGAAATTCAACCTGTTCAATTGAGCTGTATCACTGTGATGAAACTGATAGATACAGTCACTTAATTGTATGTGTCACACTATACAACACTGAAATAAATAAATGAGGAAATAAGTAATTAAATGTTGTAGATCTAATTGATTGGCTATTTGTAAATTAAATTATTTTCTGACGGTGCATTCATTTATTTCTCAAGACAAGGACCACAACTTCACAACCTGATTTGAACTAAATTTATTGTAGAGAGATGAGATAGTGAGATAGATAGATAGATAGATAGATAGATAGATAGATAGATAGATAGATAGATAGATAGATAGATAGATAGATAGATAGGAAAAATGGATGGATAGGAAAAAAGTGGGGAGAGTCGTCACAGTAACATGGCTGAAGAATGACTGATGAATTTATGCAGACATTTCACAGTTGATTAAATTAGAATATTTATGTACTTATGTTCGCCAGCTTAACCTTTAAGATGAAAACTCATAATATATATTTTTTTTATTTTAGTTTTGTTGGTTATGCATATATAGGTTTGCTGTTCACAGGCTTTTATTTTCATTTTTGTGTTTTGGAAGACATAGTTTTGATTTTAGTTAACAGTATAACCTTAATTTGTATGTATATGTGTATGTGTGTGTCTGTGTGTGTGTGTGTGTGTGTGTGTATACGTGTTTCTGTGTGTATAGTGTGTGTGTGAGTGCACCTCCTACACAGTGTCTCAAAAACTTCTTTGCAATACACCACACAATACAGTCCAGAATGTACATGACTATGTATGTTGGTATGTGGGCGTGCATCAGTGCATTTGAATGTCTTCACAGTTGAACCATTGTCTGTCTCCCACTATCCAAGGGGTGGGATGACTTGGAGTGGATGACTAATTCCAGTGTGTGTCTTTCCACCATGCACCAGGAGTTTGAAAACACAGAGGGAGAGGAGTACCAGGCAGATCTCTCCGCCCTGGCCTCGCCCTCCTCCCAGAATGGGCCTGAGGTCTACATCCTCCCTCTCACCGAGGTCTCCCTGCCGGTGTCCAAGCAGCCTGGCAGATCCAGTAAGAAAATACCCAACACCATTTACTTAAACACTTCTGAGTCCTCTCCTTTCCTTTCCTTTCCTTTCCTTTCCTTCCCTTTCCTTTCCTTTCCTTTTCCACTTCATTTTTTGCCATTTCTGCTTTAGTTGACAGTCACAGTAGAGAGAGACAGAAAAAGCAGGGGAGTAAGAGGCGTTGACATGCAGCAAAGGGCCTGAGGTCAGATTCAAGCCAGGTACACACAGCGATCAGGACTCAGCCTTAACAAGTGGTACGTGCTCTTATCTGGTGAGCTACCAGGGCACCTTCCACTTCAGTGTTAACATCTTGTTTATCCCATTAGTTAACATGAATTCCCAGCTCTTTAGGCAGGATTAACCTGCTTTAAGAATTAACCACGCTAACAGAGAAGGTTGTTCGCTCACTGTAGGATAGGCCTGCCACAAGGGGCTACATCACCTCTCACTTGGCTTTATTGATTCAATTTAGATAAGAAGTGAGTGGATTTGTCAAGTTTAGAGGCTGGGAGGGACACTATCTTTTGCTGTCTCTTATACTGTATATTATTTTTTTCTTGCCCTCTCTCTGAACAAGGGACAGACATCTGTCCATTGTGTAATGTGTTTAGAAACCTACTGCAGTGCTGCAGTGTGTATCTGAAGGCTGCATTCCCCTACAGAGGAAGTAAACTGGCTTCACATACATTATTCCTGTGACTCTTTGCCTGTTCGTAAGTGCGTTATGTAGTTATGTATTCAGCATGATGTCTCTTCCTATTCTGGTTGACATGATACAAAATATCCACGCTTCAATTCACTTACACATTATGTTGATGAATCCTGTTTGTGTACCATATCCATGATCCCTCCCACTAAGTATTCAGGCGTTTTTTTTTTATCTCTGGGAGGGTCATCCTGCCCCAAACCCAGCGTGTTAAAATGTACGGCTGTATGTGTGTGTATGTG
>OMLB01019389.1:5609-20609 GCA_900302555.1 Myripristis jacobus
TATGCTACAACTGCAGCAGACACAGAAGCAGAGTTAATGTGAGTATAGAAATAATTTGAGTCTGTCTCCTTTACGTACCTCTCTTTATTCCTCTAACTTTGCCCCTTTCTCTGTCAGTCTCTGCTCTCTGTGTCTTTGTACCTCTCTCACTCCCCATCTGTCTCTCTCTCTCTCTCCTCCTCCTCCTCCCTCTCTCTCTGCTCGGTCAGTGAAGATGGATCACTCCGTGTCTGTCAGCAGTAGTATCAGAGAATGAGAATGTATTGTCTGCTGTCTCAGATAATAAATGCTCCTATCTACGCTACTGTTCCCGGTCATAATAAATGGTCCATATCTACACAGCTTCTGTTTATGAGATTATCACAGCTCTCTGCCGTCCCCCAAGCTCCCGACAGGAGAGATGGAGAAATTACTTTATCGCTAGGGGGCCCGAAAGTTATCATTTGTGAGGAATTCGTCGAGTGGGAGCTTTGTGAATTGGCAGTTACTGCCACCGCTGCTGCCGTGGCGTCACACACACAGGATCTGAGCAAAGAAGCTGGAGAGGTTAAATTGTTGTGTGATTGCTCTTTTATGCCGTTTGAATCCTTGATGTGTTATTGAGAGAGAGGCCACCTGAATGGAGGAGAAAAAGATAAGTATCAGGAAACATCCTCCACCCTCATCCTTACGAGACATCATCATTTATCATTTTTATTTTGCTTTGATTTCTGTAAACATGTGCTCGGTTTATGCATGTAATCATATACAGATCTCATACTGTGTGCTTTTATGCACTGACAGAAGCCCTGGCGCTGCAAATGCTGGTATTAAGATGTTAGAGGCTCTTTCCAACCGGCTTGCAGATTTTCTAGCTGCTTATTTAAATTAGTGCAGGTCATGTGAAAAATTAAGGCTTGGGCAGCAGAGAGAGAATCAGTCACAGTCACTGGTCACTGTTGGACACGGCTGCCAGTCATTAGTGCGTGTGAGTGTGTGTGCCTGTGTGTGTGTGCGTAACAGAAGGACATTTATTACTGCTGGTCACTGAGGGAGTCTGTTGACATTTGACCCCAGCCTTGACCAGCTGACCCCTGCCTGACCTCTCTGTCTGGCTCAGGCTGCTGACCAGAGGGTCTCACTGGCTCTGGACGCTGACTGATGGTTCTCTTCTATATTTCTGGCTAACAGCCCTGAGCCATGTCCATCCACAGCAGGGCCAAGCGAGATGGTCACGCAGGGCCAGCTCAACATGACCATCATGCACATTTGAACCTACTGTATAGATAACACATGGCACACCCGACAGCTTGGGAGGCCCCGCTAAATTCCTAGTATTGTTATTACCAAGTTTTCTCTTTTTTGCCTGAGAGCATTACAAAGCTATCAGTTCCTACCATTTTACAGTCTGTTGAGAGTGGAAACAGCCAAAAAGGGCCCACTGCGTGTTAAGAGTCAGCATATTCAACTTCCTGACACAACAACACAGATCTGGATAAATTTGGATCAGTCACAATCTAAAAAGGTTTGAATGTAGATCTATGAGCAGGGGAGGACGGTAAAGCTATAATGCAACAGATGAATCGTTTCTGTTTACACCAAAAGGAAAAAATCATGCTGATGGAGAGTGAGCAAAGAGCAAGCAAGGCTGACCGTGTCTGGTCTGGTGTGTTTTGTGCCTGAAAGTGCTGGTACTTCCTACTTACCCAGAGCCCTGACGAGCAGCTCCTACTGGCCTGAGCCCTGAACATGGTCTTTAATTGGCTGCTGGCCGTGTCTGTATGAGCAGAAGGGACATGTTGGCTCGTAGCCCTGCCCCCTGCTCTGCTGCACATGGCTATTAATCTGAACTGCTGTATGATCTTGCCTGAATTTCAGCCTCAAACAGAGCAAAAGTTCAAACTCAAACTGAACTTGCACATATTACTGCTGCTATTTTAGTGCGATAAATATTTGAGAGCATGACCAACTTTACTCCAGAGCTCAAACACTGAGGAGCCAGGAGCCAAATCGAAATGGAGTTGTTGCACAGACAGGGAATGCAAGACTGATTTATACACTTGTAAGTAAAAGCATCCTGTCAGAGAACTCGTGCTTTTTGGATTCTGTCGAGATCAAGACTAACTCTGATTTTCCTCCTCATGTTGGATCAACAGTCTCGTGAGAGCTGCATGACCTTAAATTGGAGTGTGATAATCTGAGAGCTAAATCATCCCATTTATATTCATGGAACTGTTGGAAATCCCTCTGGCTTGAGATCTAAAGTATACATTTTGGGTTTTTTTTGTAATAACAATACAATGGGTATGGAACAGAGGCTGCCAATCACATTAAGCATCGTCTCATTTGTTTGCAGATGATGGTGATGTTTATAAATGTGACATGCAGCAACTATAACTATTCCAATGGGGAACTTAGGCTGTTGCAGCAGCAAATAGGATACACAGAACATAAAGAGAATACAAACAAGGGAATTATGAAAAGAGGGTTACATAAACACATACAAATGACAACATCAACATTAGACCATTGTAGCCTGCATATTAATGTGTATCTGAAAGTATGAAGTATGGATTACAATTTTAAAAGGTACACTAAGCACAATTAACAAAGGTTAATTGAGGTTAGGACCCTTTATATAACATGTTTTGTCAACAATAGGAAGACATGGTGGACTATAGCGCCATAAGTGGTCACAAAATTTGGAAACTTTCTTTACTTTTCTTTCTTTCTTTTTTTTTTTTTTTTTGGTAATAAAATATGGTGTGGTTAGGGAACCATGTGCTGATTTTCAGTCCCAAAAATTCCAGTCTCAAAGCTTGTCTCATCCAGCTCCTCCTTTGTTGTAAATAAATTTCCCTGGATCTTAGTCATTTGGGGACCTTGATTAAGGTCAGACCAGGCCGTGTTTGAAGCAGACGGTTCAACAGTTAAATGCCTGCATGTTTACATTTCAGAAAATTCAGTGATGAAATCTGCACCGTACACTTGAACACATGCCAGCGTCTGTGACATGTGGCAGCTCGGCTGTGTTCAGTCCGTCAGTATCTGACTGTGTGTAGTAATCAGTTGGCATTTGAGGGGGACACAGAATAACATCCATCTAGTTGTCACACTACCAAGTCCATAGGGAGGAAAAGACTAACACTAGATATGCACACACATACACACACACACACACACAACACATGCACACACACCTTATCTCTGTCTGGCAGACCATTGGATACTCATTAGATACAGAGGGTAAAGAGACAGACACAGAGACAAAGGGCTGCTATGCTAATGCCCTTTGATTTTCCTCTCACCTCCCTCAGCTGTAGTAAACACTACTCTTTCCCTTTAATCTTTCTCCCTTTTTGCTCATCTAAGCATTATTTTTGTAGCATTTAAACTTGTTGAAAGGATTAAATTTATCAAATCATTTAACAACATGCATAAACACGTGTACTCAACCTTTTTTTTTTTTTAAGGAGAGGAAATAAATGAAGTAACAGTTTTTTTTATTACGCTGAGAAGCTGGTCCACAAAATAAAATTAAACAAGTTATTGTTCTCAATTTGGCTCAGAGAGTAAAGGAAGGAGAGGATCTGTGAAGTCTCTAAGAGGCTGAAAACCTGTTCACAATTTACATGAACTAAAGTTTACATGCATAATGTGCTCATCACATCCGTAACACCTGAACAAGAGCCGCCTAACTGTTACATGGCACAGTCATGATTACCAATTCAATCCTTATGCCAGCTTTCATTAGGTGCTCATGTATGTTCATGTAATGTTAATGCTGTTTGTGTCATTGCAGCAGAGCAGTGATTAAACAGTGATTAAAATGATCCGTTGCATCCTGGCAATCATGCAAGGCTTTTTTTTTTTCAGACATTGGACATATGAACATACACCAGCTTCTTTTTCTTTCTTCTATTTTTGTCCGTTTTAATGTCTCCATCTCTTTCCATCTCTATTTTCCTCTGTCTCTTTATCGCTTTCTCAGTCTCGCTGTCTGTTCTCCCTCGTATCTCTGTCTTTGTCAATATTATCTTTGTAATGTAATGGTTTTCTTATGTAAACCTCCATCAATCCAGGCTGCTGACTTCTACACCTTTCCATGTAATTTTAGTGCCACCTTGTTTGATTTAATAATATGGACTGTTTGATATGTGAATTTCAGTGAGTGAGCACCTTTTAGAAGTATATTTGACTATGTGGTTTAGTGTGTGTACATAACTGAGTCTAATATTTGTTTAATAAGTCGATCACTGTTTGTATATTACTTTCTGGCTTGAAACATAATTTCTTTTCTTTTTTTGTGACAGTAAGACAATTCTTGATCATGCATTGTCTATTAACCAGGCAATACTGGAATTCATGTTCTGACTTGCTGGTGCTTGGCTTTTTTTTTCTAAATAAATGCCCTTCAGTCACTGCTTTACTGTGTGAATATAATTATGTCCTTGATCCTTTTGGACGTGTGCCGTTGGGGACATGGACTCCAATTCCTAGTTGACTGGGAGCGCTCTGGACCTGAGGAGCGCTGCTGGGTCATGTGGTTAGTCTTGGTGTAGTCTTTATCCTTCCCTCACCACATATGACCTTGTGTGTGTGTGTGTGTGTGTGTGTGTCTGTGTGTCTGTGTGCAGTCAATCTCAGAAACTACTGGGTCTATCAGACTACATTTTTTTGTGCACAGTTATGACTGTACGATGCATCGTGGGTGCGGTGATTCAAAACCTTTGCAAAAAGTTTGTTTTTGGTGCTTGTGCTCTCTCTCTTCATTCACTGTCTAGATCGCTCAGCCACCGCTGCTCTGTCTCTCTGTCCCTCTGTCTCACTCTGTCTCTGTCTCTGTCTCTGTCTCTCTCTCTCTCGCTCTCTCTGTTTGCATACTACTTTGAATTTTGCTATTATAATTCGTGCTCTTTTTGAAACTGGTTTCTAGTGAGTGTCATGTGTGTTCTGGTGAGCCATAGGTTCCCAACCACTGGTATACTGTGTGAAATACAGTGAAACAGGTGCAAAAAGAACAACAGGTAAACTTGAGAGGCTTTGTGAGTTGTATGGTATATGTCCTATACTGTACTGTATTATGTAATTAATAATAATTTATTTATTTTTGAAATTTGAAAAGAATTGGACGATGTAATTGGCTGCTGAGTTTCTACAAAGTTTTGCTCAGCACACAGGTGGCCTACAGTCCAGAAAAGGGGAGATACCGCTGGCAGAAATCTGCACTCTTCTTGCTTGTTTATGTTTTTCAGTGCAGCACTGAAATGTGTAATGTGTAAAAATATGTTTTAGTCTTTTGTTGCAATTGTGCATTGCTTTACATGAGATTAAAAAAAAAAAAAACATACAGTGTTGATATGCATTCAACAGTGTGTCTTTTGATAAAGTTTGATAAAACTGAGTTGACATGCTCTAACAATTCAGATGTATTGGAAAAATGTCTTCCTTTGTTCATAAAATATCACTAGTGAACATATGGAAAGCAAAATTCCACTAGTTTTCAAACTGGAATGTGTTTCCTGATCACTTGAGCGCCTTTTCTCTGGTTTCAAGACATCACTTTTCTCTTTCTTGTCTTCTAGTTCTTGTCTGTGCTGCACATTTTTCAATTTGGTTTTCTTACAGAGAAATGCATCCAAGTCAAACTGCTGGCTGGAAGGAACTAAAACTGAAGGCACAGATGGAGGCTTGGACAGCTCAGAGGAGGGAGAGAAAAAGGCATGCACTACTACTGTGCATTTCAATGACTGTGTGGCTGAGGTTAAGTGAGTATTACTTTCCACAGAATACTAGTAAGGATACAAAGAGGCAGGAGGAAGTCAACAAGTTTTCGTCCTCATTAAAGGCCTGTGACAGCACACTGTGATAGTACACATCCACTTCAATCCATCTTTCAGTAGCTGTCTGAACCTATGACAGTGTGTGTGCTCTAAACAAGAAGAAAATGAATTAAAATGTGTTCCTGTTTGTACATCTGCGCCACAGAGTGAGGTTTTATGTGCTTCTATACACAAATAATCTCATACATCTATATCACAACAAATCCAATAGTCTGCAAAATCTTAGGGATGCACATCTAAACATACAAAGAAATGAACAGCAGACTTCATCCTCATTAAGTGGTCATTTACATGTGTATAGGAATTAATAACAAATACACTGAAAATAATAAGGGTTTCTTACTTAATGAGCACATGGCATACTTAGTGGCTTGTGGAAATAATTGCTAAATCACTGTCTCATTACAGCCATATGCACATCAATAAACCCTAATACAATAACTTTCACTCTATATATTTAATCAATGGCACTCAATTTGTGCATACAGACCTGAAATTGTATTTCTAGAAATAACAGATGATTCACAACATTTTAACCGTTTTAACCTATACACTGCTTGATTGCCTCTCTGTCTGTCTTCTCTGTAAATATGAATCACTGCAAGTTGGTCTGGTGATGATTTGTGGCTGTCGCAAAACAGCACACGACACTTTTCTCCCACCTGTCTCCCTCCTTTTGAGAAACTGCTGCACTTGGAAGTGCCTGGAAGCTCGGTCAATACTCTGCGCTCTGCATGTGGGCAGCTGAGGGGAGAGGACAACAAGAGGGAGGAGTTCTTGTGCTGCAATGAAGGCTTGGAATAACCTGGAGGTTCAGTGCTCTTCTCCTTGCCTGCATCCACTTAATCTGCAAAGAAATACTCAACAGTTCCCACTGCAGCAGAAAATGACTGACATACTACCCCAATTAGAGCATGTTGCGGAGGCCAACTCCTCCTCACCACACATAATCTGTATATCACACCTAACTTTCCACTTACTGCTCTCATTCGGGTTATAATAAACTGTTGCAAAGGAGTTTTCAGCATTAACCCTGGACTGCCTAGATGCCTGGTCTGCAATCAGGTGGCTAAGGTGCCACCATCCCAGTAAAGGTGATTATGAAGAGGCCTGAAACACCATCCCAAAGCATTGTATTACAGCTTCATTCTAAGCAAGAAAGCTGACAGTGTGACCATTGTATTTTCCTCTTCATTTGCTCATCGTAAAAAACACTCATAAATACCTGTTCCAGTCTCTGAACCCACAAATCTTGAGAACATTACTGCTATTCTGCCACGACTAGCTTCAACATTCCTAACCACAGAGGGCTATATTTTAACATCCAACATATCTGCACTTCCATCTCTAGCAAGCCATGTAATGAAACTGTTATATCACTTCTGCAATTGCCTTTTCATCATTTGTGGACAGTGTTTTCTCTATGCTGGTCATTGTGCAGCCAAAATGCTTGGCAGTCTGTCTGGAAACATTTTTACTAAAGCGTTGCCATGTATGGTCTGCAACAGCTCAGGGCAGATTGTGCTCAACAGTCTATGTACTGTACAGTGTTTCTGCCCGGATTGCTTTTACGCTTTATGCCTGCAAGGAAATTGAACTAATGCAAGGCACTAAACTTGTGGTAGCCGCAAGCATGATGTGTTTTTTCTCCTTCACAAGGCATCAACAATCCACTTTGGAAAAAAAAATATTCACACATAAGCCTAAATATAAAACACACAAAAGCAAAGACCTGGCACTAGGCCCTGAACACACCCTCTACGTGAGTGGAACCTCTACTTTTTCATTTTTGTGCCCATGTTAACAGGTTAGAGCAGCCAAGCAGCCTGCATGAGCTGTTTCCGCTGCTGAGCCTATTTTCTCTGAAACAGGTGAGCCGTTAAAATAGACAGAGAAAATGATCTCGTTAGTCATACTGACATTATACCAGCAACATTATATGACTGTGACACCTTTAAATGTAGTCTCGATGTATACATCTGTAAAATATGTCACAGACAGCAGAAACCCCATGGATACCCCATGTATAGTTAACAGAACATCAGGTGAAAGGCAGTAGTTTTCCAATGCACGTTCTCTCTCCCACTCTTGTCTCCGAATGAGGGTAAACACAAACCAACCTGATTACTTTTTTGGTTACAATTCTTTACTTTTCAGACCACTCATCATAACTAATGGACCTTGTAGTGACTCAGAACTAATGTTCACCAGGGGGTTTTGGGGCGGAGGCTGAAAACGCCGGTCTTGGTCCCATGTTGCAACAAGCTTCCGCTCCAGAGATATAAAAAATGATATTGGCCATTATCAAAGGCAGACTCAGTATAGGAAGATAGGGCTGGCAGTAGCAGTGCCACAGCAGCAGTGCTGTCTGTGTAACAGAGCTGGAGCCCTGGTGCATGCCAGCTCAATGGAATGGCACTGTTACACCTAAATGGAACTGAAGCTCAATGTCATCAGTAACACCTGTGTTTACCCTAGTATTTTATGTCAAGATGGCTGCTGTGGAAATGGTGTATAGACAGTATGACAGCAAGACGCTGCGTCAGTCTAAAATTGTTACATTTCATTTCAAAAGAGCACAAAGAGCTGAAGTGAACCAGCCAGTTGCACATTTTGCCTTTCTCATTATGTATTCTAGGAGTCCTTCAGGTAGGAACCCAATGCAGGACACGGAGGCTGAAGGGAGGCTGAAGGGAGTCTGGTGACTAGGAGAACCAAGAACGAAGGAGACCAAGGTGAGAGGGGTTGATGGTTGAGGCTGTTAAACTCCTAATGGTGAGGATGAGGAGCTAAGCAGGTTGGTGGGCTGGGGAGCTGATGAGGGATGAAGGCTGGCGGAGCTTCTCAGGACGTCTGTCAGAGAGAATGTCGGATGGGCCATGCAGACGGAAGATGTGGTCTTCCAGCAGATCATGGTAGATCAGCTGAGATCTCCACAGCTGAGGGAAGCTGGGGAAGAACAAGGACATGTGCAGTCTTAGGAAAACAATCAATGATGGTTAAAATTACCATTTTACCTTCAGATGGAGGGAGACAAAGTCCAAGGCAATGTGGGACCAAGGATGGCTGGGAACTGGCAGGGGGTGGAGAAGGACGGAGCTGGGTTTAGTGGATGATTTATCTTGCGCACACACCAAGCAGGCAGAAATGAGGGGTGTGGTGTCGTCATCCATGGTGGGCCACTAGAAACGGTGGCAAAGGAAGACGAGGATCCAGTTAATACCAGGATGACAGGTTAGACATATTGAGCCCACTGGAGGACCCAGGAGCAGACAGACTCAGGCAACAAGGGGATCGTTACCTGTGTAGGGTTGAGAGAGGAAAAAGGGCTGGATGCACCACACAAGGGTGGCATTGAGTTGTCACCAAAAGGGAAAAAATGACTGTTCTTCCATTATTAATGAGCCAGCTCTTGGCCTCAATGGGAAGGTGGAGAGGAAATGGCCGGCTTGGTCACAAAAGAAACAGGACTTAGAAGTAAAGTGGGGAGCCCTTTCTTTGGGGCTTAACTGGGTGCAGCCAAAACACATGGGCTCAGGCTACTCTTGGTGTCATGTCATCACAGGTGAAGTGTAGGAGAAGCAGGTGGAGGACTGTCTCTCCCAGGCAAGAGTGTCAGGGACGTAAGCGATGCAGGAACAGCGCTGCTGCTCAAACACAAGGGAGCATTGTATTGGAATGGCTGGACGGGAACCAGGGTCACCATCATAACACCCCAGGTACAAAAGGCTCCCGATGAGATGGGGGAGAGCTAGGGGACAGACTAGGAGCAACAGGAGGGATGGGCAGATGAGGCAGGAGGTCCAGAGGCAGGGGCTAAAGTCAGGCTGGAGTCAAAAACAGGCACAAGGACAGACTGAACTGTAACCTGCCAGAAAGGCTGTAAGCTCGACTGACTGCATAACAGAGTCTGTGATCTGGCTGCGTGGTGGAGTCTGGACCCGGTTTAAGTAGCAGCGCTAATGATGAGGCGTGGCAACTGGTGAAGCTTTGTCCTGACTCCAGCGCACCTGTCTCCGCTCAGACAATCAGACACACTCACACAGACACACCAGGAGAGAGAGGGAGAGAGAGAGAGAGCCACAGAGAGTGGCTGCAGGCGAGGTAGAGGTAGAGGCTGAAGTGGAGGGCATGACAACCACTCTTATTATCTGTGTCCGCTGGCCTCATAACTCCAACATGTCACCACATTCTGCTTCCAGTTTGACAGTCTTATCTAGCCTCAGGGTAGACAAGCTAAACTGAGCAGGCGGTGAGACTGCCCTATTTAATGTTTTTCTCAGTAACAACACTTCATATCAAGACGATTTGTTTAGAAATTACCTCTCTAAGCACAGTGCCCAGGAGTTCTCATTGGGCGAAAAAGGCATACTGGATGTAAACAGGGGGCGATAAATGGTGGTAATAAATTTTTCTGGTGGATACACTTTTTGGGTCTGCTCTCTCTCCCCCTCAGTGTCTTCGCCCTCTGACATGGCTGCAATTCATTTCCTGACAGCAAGGGCAGTCAGCTGATTGGCTGCAATATTTCAACTGAGTTGCAACATTTCAGCTAACAAACAGTTTAGTTGCTCCTTAAATGATTCCTCCAGTGCTGGGGAAAGTTAGCCTTATTTTCCAGACTGGCAGACTCCCTCATAAAATTGCTGTTGTTTTTATTTTTTCTACCTGTAGACAGAGCAGCCATTAGAAATCCTGCATAATTAGCCTAATTTGTGAAAACAGCAGTGTAGCAGAGGACAAACACCCTTGTTGTTATCTTAGTTGTACCTTCAACTCATGGTCTGTGAAATGACAACCTATCTTATTCCATGCAGATTACTTTCAAACAAGCACAGTTGCACGGCTGAACATCATAGTGCACTTGCAGGATGTTAGTGGTTGATGACAAGCCCTGTGCAAATTACACTTTGCTTGGTGTAATTTGAAAAAGTGGAACGTTTGTCAGTCAGGAACTACTTTTGATTCACAGATAAAATATGCAATACATGCTTTTATGCTATAATTGTATACTTACATCTTGGACCCATAGCTCTCCTCTATAGTTTAACTTACTAAACATCTCTGAAGTCTGGATTTGATGCCGTAAATGACAAGCAATATCATGAATGGGACTGAATTGCATCTACAAAGTAGGGAACTTGTCTCATTTTAACTAATTATGTGATAATTAAGCTCAAGATCAATCATTTCATTAAAATGAAAAGGAAATTAATAAACTATCCCAAGGCTGCAGGTCTATGTTCAGCATGAACACAAAGGGAGTAAAAGACCATCCAAGAAGAAAGTGATTAGCACTCAACCTCAGAAACACATGGTTTTTCATTACTGAGACAACCAAGGAGCCTATCCATAGTACAGCCTAATTTAGATATAGGCCATCAAATTTGTCAGCTTGAGCTAGCCAGTCGTGAAGTTGTAATTGATGTTTTTATATCCTTTTTGCTGTTGCTTGTCAAAGTTGTTCATCAACTCCACTCTAACTGAAATGGCTAGATACTTTCTGGAAGGCATGTAATTAAAACTTTTTTCATCAGACATTCAAGACAACTCAAAGTGAGTAAATCATGCAAAATTTAGTTTTGGGGTGAAGTGTCCCTTTAAGGTAACAGACAAAGCAATGCAATCAACAGCAGCATTTTTTGGTTGATCACAAAAAAGCATTAGTATCATTTATTACTGAAGAAACTAGAATGAAAAATAAACCATTATGAATGGAAGCAACATTAAGATAATTGTGTTGCCAAGAAAAGACATCAGAAAGGCACAACACTGTTGTTAATTGTACTGGAAGATCAAACATAATCAAATATATTTTGTAATATGATATGCTGGCCACATTGCGCATCCCTGCTGAAGGAATAGAGTGAGTTTATTATTCTCTTAATTTTGGTTTCATTGTATTTAAATGAGTGCATCGCCTTCAGCAGGAATTGTAAGGCCTGACAGACCACAGGGGGTCACACACAATAACAAGGCATACATAGACCGGCTGCTGTGAATCACTCACACACACACACACACACACACACACACATGCACACACCAACCCCATGTGGAGTTATACAGGAGGTGTGGTGAGTTGAATTGGTGGGATTAACATGTGAACAATAGGGTAGGACACACACACACACATATACCAACCTACACATACAGTTGACGCACACATGCACACACTCACACACACATAGGCATGTGTCTGTGCCTGTATGTGCGACCCACTCCTCAGCATACGCAGAGACCCAGACCCACAGCCAACCCATTACTGTGTGTGTGTGTGTGTGTGTGTGTTTGAGCCTGATGTACTGTTTGTGTGCATATGTGTCTGATTGTGTGTCCTTTCAGGAGGAACAATGCTTTACCACTGTCATTTTCATGATGATGAAAGAACCTGACAAATACACACAGACACACAAGCACACACACACACACACACACACACACACACACACACACACACACACATAGATAGATACATGCACTCTCTTCTGAATATGGTACATTGCAGTCCATTAAAATATACAGCTAAGGGAAGTAAATGGAACAATAACACGTCATAGTTCAGCAGATCACAAAAATGTTTCTTACTTTATTCAATAGAAGAAAAAAAGCTGTGAAGGGTCTTTGGTTTTCTGTGTGAGCATTTAAAGCAACGCTTCTCCAAAGGCAAATCTGAAAATCATGAGAGTTTCAACATGGTGGTTTACCTTTGTTTCCATGGGAAACAGCAGCTGGCTTAGAAACTACAGAAGTCTCAATAACACATTAGAGATCACTGAAATGTGATCCAATCATTCATTCATTCATTTTATTTATTTAAAACTTTGTAAAACACATTGAGGGAGAATCCTCATTTTCAATGGTGCTGAAGTACATACAAAACATAGAGACACAACTAAAATCAAATAGCAATAAAGAAGAATACATGGCTACATCAATTTAAAAACAAGGTAAAATTAACAATGCTAAGAAGCAACGGTATAAAAAAACAAGACTAAGTTATGACAACTGGAGTTTTTCAGCCTGTTTTTGATGTATTTGAGTGGAAAATCTGAGGGGTTCTTGTGCAGCTGACAGAGTGAGGAGGACCATGAATCCCAAACCAAGAATGTAATAAGTATCTGTCAGGACGCTGCATCATCGGAGGATTTGGAAGCAGCAAAGTGAGCAGTCTTTGCAGGATGTGCAGCTTTTATTCAACACGTCTACCTCCTTTGCTTTAACAACAGGGACAGTCTTTTCACTTCTGGTTCTGCACTCCTCAAGTGCAAATGTTTTATGTCATTGCGAATGCACGGACTGGCACCTGGGCACACTCTGCACATTTTCAACCATTTATCCTGTTTTCAGAAGTGGACAAACATTTGTTTGGTTCCTGAAAGGCTAACTGAGGCAGGGCACTTCATGATATATCAACCCCTGGGTGAAGTTTCAGATCAAGGAGGGCCAAATCAGTTTTTGGATCTCTATTTCACAGGCATTCTCTGCATGTGTCAACTTCTCATCACAAGCCATCTCGCTAGTCATCACCGGTGCTGTTTTTGCAAAAGAGGCCTCTGTGCAGCTGTCTGATTCCTGGCCCTGGACATTTCTGTGTGAAGCTGCATGTCTTTGTGTTCATATGGGGTTCTTTGGGGTATGCGGTGTCATCCCACCTTCAAAACTCATGCCCATCAGGTGAATTGTCTACAGTTGTGGATGAGAGTGTGAGTTACCGCCTGTCTCTCTGTGTTAGCCCTGTGATGGCCTGGTGCTCTGTTCAGTTTCTCCATCAAGAAGGCCTGGATGTCAGGGCTTCTGAACCTAAAACAAAACACCTGCAGACATTTTTTAAATCAGTCCATGCAACGATAAAACAGGTTGGACAATAATGTACTCAGGGAGGGTGTTCACTGATTGATTACCTATCTCAAGCAAAGTCTCTGCAATTTGTTTTTTGTACCGTAACAAAATGAATGGAACGGATGGCTGCCTGGGAGGAAGAAAAAACACATTCAAACATCTAAAGATGTATGGTATGCTTTGCAAAACGGTTAGTTGTAATGTAAAGCATGTGTGCAATGAAGCACATGGGCTAAAACATGATTAAAATTATCCTTAATTAATTATCCTTAATTATCCTATCCGTAATTATCCTTTAACCCGTTGAACTCTGATTATCCCTTAAAATTCCCCTTAGACAATTGTTTTTTTTCACCATATTGTTTTACAGTGTCACATAGATACACTGTATCTGCTGGGATTGAGACGTTTCATTGAAGCTACATCTTGCTCATAATTAGTAAATTATTCAAATCCAGGATACCATTGTTTTATGGCTACACCATGACCCAATAGTAATAATAACATTTACATTCAATTGTTTTTTGTAGTCACAAAGTGCTGTGAAATACAAAAATAAGAAAGTAAAGAAAGAAATCATGTAAAAAAGAGGGAAAAAAGGGGAAAAAAAGCATAATGAAAGCAGTTAACAAAAGCAAAATGTATCAGGCAAGTTATCATACATTTGTGGCTCAATCTAGATGTCTGTTTATTACCATCAAATGATGGATCCATTTCCATGAGTACTGCACACACACATGTACATGAATACATGTACAAACACACACACACACCTCCAAGCATGTAACAGAGACAGGAACACAGGTGTGAGATGTAGGCAGTGATTACGGTGAGTAATGAACACATAGATCCTGTGTGAGTGTGTGAGTGTGCGAGTGTGTGAGTGATGCGGGTTGTTGCTTGGGGGGGTGGGGGTGTTAAGATGTGTCTGTGTGGTTTGGAGGACCCCCTCTGTGTCGCAACATGCTCCTGCATACTCTCCTATATTCCAGATGGTGTAGGTGACTCATACATACACACACACACATGCATACACACACACTGCCAGCCAGACAGTAAGCAGTAGAGATGTAAATGATTACAGATTGGTGACAGGATTTGACAGCATTTGATTAATGACTCCTGATAGACGGTGAGTGCACACTAATGTTTTGTGCGCCGCTAACCTGTTTCATTGTATATCTGGGATAGCACAGTTGACTGATTAAAAAAGCGAAATATCATAATGATCCACTTTATAGACAACAACGCACACGTGGAGCAGCAGTGAGGATTAGGAGATGTACGATGAGACTGAGGCAGAGGAAAGAGGAAAGAAAATGAAGAAGGAATGAGA
>OMLB01019392.1:0-11720 GCA_900302555.1 Myripristis jacobus
TACCACTGGCTGAGAGATGAACAGCTGAGCGGGCATCCCTCAGGGGAGATCACTGTGTGTGTGTGTGTGTGTGTGTGTGTGTGCGCACGCGTGCATGCATGTGTGTGTGTCTGTGTGTGTGTCTGTGTGTGTGAGCACGCGCGCGTGCATGCGTGTGTGTGTCTGTGTGTGTGTGCCCACTCACTGCAAGTAAAACACTGAATATATAACCCCCAAACCAATTGTCTTTACAGTGGACACTCTGTCATTTATATTGCATTCAAATCACATGAGAAAGGCAGTACATATGAGCAAGCAGAAAATACTGTTCACCTCAGCTTTCACATGATAAATACTGAATGTGATGTTTGTTGATAGACACTAATTGCTCATGCATCTTGAATTGTGAGCTCAGCAACAAGGAAATATCTGTAGTCAAGCATAGGGAATGATCAATGCATCCATAAAAAAAAATACATCTAATTTAAGAAATAATTGATTTTCACCATTCTGTGATCACAACCGTTTAAAATCACAACCATTGTGACACAACTATTCAGGGTTTTTGGTGTATGGTTGTTATTACAAATAAAAGCTAATCAGGATGGAAACACCAACATTCATGGAAAACTTGTTCAAACACTTGAACACTTCCTTGTCTCTGGTTTTTAGTGGTGGATGAATGCAACTTCAGATTTCTTCAGGGGCTGGACGACAGGAATGACGGACAGACAGGGAGGTAGAGAAAGGAAGGCAAAGAGCAGGGAGAGAGAGTTCTGATCGACCGGTATTATGAGAGGAACCAGAAAGAGAGAGAAAAGAGGGGATGAACAAGGGGAGGAGGAGAAATACTGAACTCTAACAAAGACCAAAAAAGAATGGAAGAGAATAGAACAGAACCACCTCCTCTGCTGTTTCCATGGCAACAAGCCCTGTTGCTGAGATGGCAGTACAGACGTCTCAGCAAGAGTGAGAGAGAGGGAGAGAGAGAAGCGAGCACAGGGAGTGCGTAAATGTTTAGTTTGTGTGATGCTGTGTGTGTGCGTATGTGTGTCTGTGCGTGTGCGACAAACATTTGCCATATATGTCTGCCTGCCTCTAAATTCAACAGACACACAGATCCATGTCTTTCAGTATTCATCTGTTATGGCCAGAAACTCTTCACAGTATCTCTAATACAGACTGAAGGAAATGGTGTGGATAGAAGTATGTACCTTCTGGTACTGCTGTCTGGAGGCCAGTGCCTCCTCAAGCTGCTGCTGGGTAAAGGTATAGATGGCTGAGCGGTAAGTCGTCCCAACATCATTCCCTTGACGCATCCCTGAATACACACAGTGATGGAAACAATAATATATATAGATTGAGTAGCTGGTGAGGATTCAGTAGAGGGCTTTCAGGTGACACTAGGCGCCCTTTAAAAGCAAAACTGAACTTTCAAGTGTTGGGTTGTATGGTTCCATGAGTGTCATGGATTGCTCTGTGCTCCCCTGACCCGCTAATCCAAAATTCTGTATTTGTGTCTCTCTCTTCACTTCCACAGGGTGGCAAAACAGGTCCCAACATAACACCTTCAGTGCATAAAGGTGAACAAGTAGGGTATGCTATTTTTCCCCTGTGATTACAATTATTTGTACTATTAAGTTGTTTCTTCCTAGTGTACAACTACTAAGCTGATGTTTCCAGCAAACGCTACTTGCCATATTTACATTCAAATTCAAATAGTAATAAGAACAGAGATGTTTATTTCCTCAAAAAATGGGTACTGGGGTATTTTTTTATCAACATTTTTTTTATGTTTTTGATGTGTTAAAAGTCTTCTTTTTGGAGCTGTTTTGCTGTGTAATGAAAATGACTGGAGAGTCACAAACACAGTATTTCTACACAATCAATCAATGAATTAACCAATCAAGAGGGAACCACATTTTAATTTCACTATACAACCTATTGTATAATGACGAATAAATATCATTGTATCCTTGTATCCTTGTATTGTGAATAAGCAGTCCAGGGGAGCCCAGCGCAATGAATTAGGAAATTTCACCACCATGTGGATAATGTCCGACTACCTATACAACCCAACACTTTACCAAAGTTCACAGCTAACTTCTGTTTCGTGGTTTGCCTATATCCATTTCCATTTCATATGCTGTGCAATGTTTTTTTTTTCCTAGAAATTATGTTTAGATTTAGGTTAGGATAAGGGCTGAGGAATAAGGTATAACACCTGTATAATCTTATGGTGTAAAGACAGACTGTACCTTGAGTAGGGTTGTGGCTTTCCCAGAAGACTTTGAGCAGATTAGCAAAGCTGATCTTGTCTGGATGGTAGACAACTCTCACCACTTCAGCATGACCTGTCCTACCTGAAGAAAAGGAGATGTGTGAGTATGGCATCATAGTTAATATAGGATCCATATCTGGAAGCCCAGCCACAATAGTTGTGGGGAGTGTTGACAGAATGGAAAAAACTAGATGCCTGTTTCTAGTCAGGCCTAACAAGGAGCAGACAAAACACTTGTATCCACTTTGCTTGATTTTGTTCATGAGAAGTTGGACCTCAGAATTTCTGTTGTGTATATTTCGGCAATATGGCATTCATGGTGTAAACTCAGGTAAATGGATGTGCTTTTCTTAGGTTATTCCTATCAGAGAAAATTCCTTGTTAACATTTGTTTATCCCAAACTGACATCTTATTGCCAGGATGCCATGTTATTGTGGGTTGGAAACATCCTAATCTTACATTTGAGCAGGCAAAAGACCTTGATATTTCTTTCCCACTGAACTAGCTAAAGGAGGCACTGAAGTAAGTGCCAAAGTTAAAAGCTACAAGGCTGGATAAGGTCACACCAGGACTATTATCAGTCTTAGTGGGCTCTGTTTTGCTATAGTCCATTACCTGTTCTGTCCCTGCAGAACAGGTAATGGACTATAGCTGTTTTTAAAAAAGATAAAAATCCTATAAAATGTTCCAACTACAAACCACTTTTAATTATAAACTTGAATTACAAATTCTGTGCAAAGTTTTGTCCAGATGGTTTGACAGGATTTGTAAAGGGATGGCTTGCTGATGATAACGTTATACAACTTTTACACATGAGCAGTAATGTGTCAAAAACCTTGTGCTATCATCTTCCTGGACCCAGGGAAAGATTTTGATTGTGTTGAGTGGGATTACCTCTAGGCAGTGCAAAAAACATTCTGGCTTTGGCCCACGCCTCATTAAAATGGTTCGCACCTTATTTCCTGCACCCACTAAATGTGTTCAGACTGGCCACTCAGGAGCACCAGTTCACAAGGATCTATAAGACAGGGCTGTCCACTGTCACCTGATCTGTTCCCACTACTTCCAGAGCCACAGGCTATAAGGAAACAGGGACGCATATCATCCATATCACGTCACTTATATACGCAGATGACATTTTGCTGTGTATTTCAGACATTTTTATCTCACTATCTTACATTCTTCACCTGTTAAAATCTTAATGAACTTAAAATGAACTAAAATCCACCTTGATGCATCTGACACCATGCAACTACCATCATTACACACTACTACAGACCCTAATCATTTAACATACCTATGCATACTTGTCAAACCCTTAGTTTCTTCCATTGTCAAAGATAACTTTAATACATGCATTAAATACAATATATCTCTATCAAAATCTGTACTGTTATGTAACAAAAATTAAGATTTAAAAAAATGTCTTCACCCAGAACATGAAAAGTGATTACCAGGCATTTCAGATAATATTATCATTATCTGACCAAAACAACACAATCCAGCCTGCTATGGCGTAATATCATCCACCAGAATTCAAGACATTCCTGTCTCTTTTAAACTATCAGATTATGTAAAGATGGAAATATTCTTAGGAACACATTATATGTTTGGTACCATGTTAATTAATATCTTGGTACGTCTTTCACATTCCACAGGATGTATCTCATCGGTCACAACAAGGTCCTTCCAGTAGGATCAATTCCCATTGATTGATTGATTTCAACCATTATTCAACACAAGACATTTTCACCCTTGGAGATATATATAACCAAGACTGGCTAAATCAGTCCTGAATTAAAAATACTCATATTCACTCCCTGGCTCCTCTTGGTATTTGTATGTCAAACACTTAACATTTTTTACAAACCATTTTTGTGTTATGAAATTGTCAACAGTATGTGTAAAATATAAATAATATAATACAATCTTGGCAAAAAATATGCATACTTTCCTGCATGCATCTGCCTGTCTGCATGTCTCTGCAGCTGTTAAAATGTCTGGCTAGGCTGCAAGGATTTATACCATAACACCATTACCCTAAACTGTACTTTTATGTTTACTCACACTGATATTTAACTCCTTTTTGATAAATAAGCCACCTATTTTATATTACGTGTGAGGATGTCTTACAGGCTTAACTGAATTTCTCAACTGTGTGGATGACAAAAAGTACATGTCCTAAAATATTTGTCAGAGTTTCATTTATTTACTGCTTTATTTCTCATTTTATTGAACTGTTAAATATTTAACTTCAAAGTAGTAATGTGTGCAGTTTGCATTAAATCATTCCGGCATGTTTACTGAAACTGGCTGGCTGGCTGTGGCACAGCCACATCCAGCAACAGCATCCAGCATTCTTTGGAAGTGGGAAGAAGAACTTAATTAATTTTGGTAATTTTGGTCTAGAATATATGAATGTAGAATATAACTGGCCTCAAATTAGTTTAACCCAAAAATCTTGGTCATTAGTTGATCCACTTCATTTGTAAATAGGTAATATTATACCCCACAACATAGATTTGAATTTAAATCGTTCGATTAAGATTACTGTCCCAAGCCTTTCAATCGAAAGGTTTGAGACATACATTAACATACAGTCACAAGAGCTTCACTCCAGTGGGCAGACAGTAGCTGATGCTGGCAATGAGTCTAACCCATTACCCATTACCTCCTCTTCTACATTTCCCTTTACCTGTCCCCTCTCTTTCTCTCTCGCTTTAACACTATCCCTTCCTCTACTTATTACTTTTTTAATATCAGGAGTTATGGATTCTTACGGCAGATATTGGTGAGCAGAGACACTGCTTACACAGCGGTCGATATTAAATTAATACTTCCCAGGCCAGTCCCGGCGGAATAAATTCATCTTGGATGAGACAATGAAAATAAAGAAGAGCACCAAGAAAATAAAGCTGTAGAGAGCTGTTGTCCACACAAATTCACCTAAAGCTCTCTCTCTCTCTCTCTCTCTCTCTCTCTCTCAATGGCTGTCTCTCAATCTCTCATTGTCATTCTCTCACATCTAACAACTCACAACACATTTGACTCTCCACAACTAAATGACTCTCCACATTATATTCAATTCAGTTCAATTAAGTACTTAAGGACAAAAAATACAGACAATAAAAAAACGTTCAAAATATTACCTGTCGATTAATGTTAACCTTTTAGAATCAAACATGTTCCAATGTGGTTGTTCAGTTGAAAACTGGTAAATTGGTATGTGAATAATTACTTTTAATGAATGTTTCACCTGCTTCTCTCACTCACTCTAACACTTTGTATGCCAATAGCTAGTCCTACACATATCAGCACATACAGTAGTTAACATGCATGCAATCACCACTGCAAAACTATGTGGGCGTTTTCACATGAACAGTGTGTGGCATACTGCAAACCTGGATAGCAATGTGGGAATTCTGCTAAATATCGAGCAAACAATCACTATGTAATCAGTCTAAATTTGTGTCTCTCCCTCCTGGAAATTGTGCAGTTATCAGGAGCACTTGATACAGCCAAGCGTCCTCTTCCAAGACTGCCTGAGTGTCTGGCAACATACTGTAATCTAGGTCTTCCTGGCCATGGCTGGAAGTCTTGGTGTTTGCCACCACACTCTGTTATACATGGAGGACGCAAATGCGCAGGAAGTGATAGGTATGCCCACTGTTGTCTATGTTCATTATCACAACATATTAGTAGTTAAAGGTTGCATACATACAGTTATGTGTCCAGAGATCAGTGTAAAATCATATGCAGAGATATGTCTGGATTAAAAACCATTCAAACAAATGGCATAGATTAGTCCAGAGCATAGTAATGTGAAAGTACTCAAACATAGTTTTCTTCACATTTTCTTCCCCTGCTCACAATATTTAAAAACATCAATGATGATCTTAGGTGCCTCAAGCACTGAAACTGTATTCAACAACTATTTTACTCAGGTTAGCCAAAACATGAGGAGTGAAGAAAACAGCCCCCAAGACAACAGCGAGAAAAACAGTAGGCACCTGGTTTAAACCTGGGATCTGGTACCAAGACAGGCACCAGACAAGAGGCTGAAGGCCGCATTCACCTAGCACACACCAGTAGCCATTTCAACAGAAGGTGGCTCCTGGCTGTGAAATGGCTTGAGACATGATGACCAGTGGTAACAGTAATGGTAACACTCAGTATGGAGGCGGCACAGCCAGATTTGTAAGGCTCCTGGTTAACACTAGGTCCAAGGGGCACTACTGGGAGAAGCCCCTTTAGACCTGCAACAGGACTCAAGCATTCCCCAGCACCTCCCATATGCTCAGGTTGTAGAAGCAACATGGGATGACTGGATCATACTGATAACTGATGAGGACAGGCCCATTTTACCTGGGAGGTAAAGCAGGCAAGCCATCAGCCAGTGACCCATAATGAGAGAAGGGAGTACCACAACACCACCCACCTGGATCACTAATGCTGTGTTCCATTGGACCGGGGAGTAGTTGTACCATTTGTAACAGTTGTCAGGTCATTGTAACCAATCAATGTAAATGATCTAATGCCACTATGCCTGCAAGTGGAGTAGCCAATGGAGATCAGGTTAGTCGGACTGCTCACTGTAGCATCGGCTTGTTGAGACGGACTAGCTGTAGCAGAATGGGAGCCACCATGACCAATCAGTGTGAGGGAGCAAAAGCTGCTAATGCCACTAACCACATAGCCAGAGGAAATCACATTAGTCGCTTACTTGCCTGTAGGAGTGTGCTGTTATGTAGAGGGGAAACTACCAGTACAGCTAACACTGCTGACCTCATGCCATATGGCATGTAATGAGCAGGGAAGAAGAGTCAATGGTCACCACAACATTGCTACACTGGAGATTGCGGCAGGCAAGAGTGCTTGATGCCCTGCCTGGCATCCAGTGAATTGTGGAGCTGCCAGTCTGCCTCACCATCATCATTGAGGAGAAACACTGGGTCATAGCTGTGGAGATCATCATACTCATCGTAGTCTGCCCACAACTTGGAAGCAGTGGCTGTGCTCTTTCCATGTTCCTACTCCTGACTGGCAGGGGGAGGGTCTGGCTCTTGGAGGAAAGATGCCCAACACAGACAAAGGCATCATGGGAGTCCTTAGTGGCAAGTGTAGCATGTTAGGACTGTCACGTAGCCATAGCAGCGACACCAAATTGTAAAATTTCTTCTCCATGCTTACTTGAAGAAGTTGCAGGGGCAATTTTGCTGAGGATTGCTGAGTGAAGAAGGGAGACAAGCTGTGTTCACACCATCCTCATATAGACACGGTTAGGGCGGTTGCAGGGACAGTCATTAGTTGATACTGCAGCCCATTGACATAGAGCTTCACCCGCAAACTCACTCAATGCAAAATATAGCTGACTAGCATGCATACTAAAATAATCAGCTGATTTTTGGGGGTCATTTTTTGACTAATGGTCTAAATGTTTAGAAGAATAGAACTTAAGAGAAAGACAATGAAGGAGGTGGTGATGTAGGATCTAGTAGTGGATTCATTTTATACCTAAAACTGCAGTCACCACTAGGAGACCTGAACACACACACACATTTTTTTTTTCAATGCTTAAGCAACTTAACCCTAATTATTGGTTAGGGTTAGCTTTTTTTCTTTGTGAGGACCACTCAAAATGTCCTCACAACCCAAAATGTCTTCACAAGAATAGTGGTTTCTTAATAGTTGGTCCTCACAAGTATAGGAAAACAATGTCCCCCCAACACACACACACACACACACACACACACACACACAAATATATACACACACACACACACACACACACACACACACACACACACACACACTGCTCAGCATGGTCAGGCATCAATAACAGCCTTATCCATGCCCCAGTATAATAGGACCTGTGGGAATTGATTCACTCTGTACTGTGTGTGTCTTGTTTTCCACAATCTATTGACTTTCAGCAGACAACACAAAGCTGAGTACATTGTGTTTGTGTGTGTGTGTGTGTGTGTGTGTTTGCGTGTAGAGACGCTACCTGTGCAGACCTCCTCATAGGTGGGGTTAGGTGTGTATCCTCCAGAGTAACCCACTTGGGTGGAATAAACCCCTTTCTGTCTCCAAAACTTCCTCTCCGCACCCCAGAAGCAGCCCATCCCTTTAAAAGACACAAGACATCAGTAAGAAACAGCCAGTCCTTTTAAGAGAGAGAACAAGAGTAAGAAACAGTTCATCTCTTTAAGAAACTACAGATGGTGGTACCATACAGTTTGTAGAGAATGAAGGGAGTGAGAGTTTGATTTCCACTGCGGCCATTTTAAACTCAGTTGTCTTATATAACTACCTGTTTGAAGCCTGACAAATATTTTTTTTTATTACAGCTGCTAAAAGGTGATATTTCTTTATGATTAAATTAAATTTCTTTATGATAGAATTTTGGCAGAGTGTTGCGTGTTATATGAGCCCACATGGTGGGGAAATACCGTCATTAAGTGCTTAGTGCTTCCCTGAGCTGTTAATCCACAATATTGTATTTGTATCTCTCCATTCACTTCCACAGAACAGTTTTTACACACTTTTAGCACTAGTACTACCAAGAACTAGTACTGGAACGACCAAATACTACCAGGTAGTTTATTCCTGGAGCAAGGTTATTGTGTTGAGATTTAATGCATACACCACCTGCTGGATCTACTTAACCTTTTAAAATAGGAAAATATTTTTTTGCATACTGTGGGACATGTTTTGCCGTACTATGGAAGAGAATGGAGAGGCAGAAATACGTTATTGGGTATACGCAGCCCAGGGGAGCACAGAGCAGCTAATGAGGATGTTTCACCACCATGTGGACTCAGATCACTCCCATGGAACTAAACAAGTCAACACTTCACCAAACTTCAATTATGCATTAAACGTCTTAAAATATATGCCAAAAAATCCAATGACTGTACATATGTAGGAAATTGAAGTTTGTGAGTTTTTGATCACTGGTCACATTACGCAGTACAAAGAGATAACTGGCACAAAATCAAATCCGTCTCTGCTAGATAGCTCTCAATGGTACACATGCAAATGCTTTAGCGTCGAGTATGTTAAGTTGGAGTAGTCCTTTAAAGGCAATATTTAGAGGAAAACACCATTTGATACACACACATGTTTATTGGATTGTAAAGCAGAGAGGACAAGTCACATTTCAGGAGGTCAATTCAGGGAGGGAGGAAAGTCCTTTTCCACACACAAAGAATCTAACAAGTTGCATTATATGTGAATGTGTAGTTCTTTTTCAATTTTTAGCTCTTTATTTTAACAAATCAAAAGGTTCTCTGAGTCATTTACAATCCACTATAGAACCACAGCCCAGTCACCAGGAAAACATGGTGGCATTTTACATTTCTGCAAACCAAGGACATATTGAAATGTTATGTTTGTTAAGTTTCATGACATACCTACCCTTAACCATGACCTTTTCCTAACCTCAGCCATGACAGCTTTTTTTCCAAACCTTAACCATGACCTTTTGCCTGAACGTTAATAGTCAGGTAATGTTGACACAGGCTCCACCACTTTGGCTATAAGTCTAAATGTTGATATGCAATGTAATTTTGGTTCAGAAAGGTTGACATTTCAATGTATTTGATGGTTTGGAGAAACAAAAAATGGCAGCATTTTAATTCTGGCAACTGGGTGAGGAACCAGTATCCTAAACCAAGAATACTGAATATGTCTTAAACAGTTTACCATTTTGAAAAGTTTTATATTATTTCACCTCCCCCCCAGCTGTTCTTTAGCACAGTAGTAGTGCTATCTTCCTCTCACTGTTACTGAGTGCTGGATACTGGCTGGATGCTCCACATGCTAACTGCTAGCCTCTTACCATCGAGGTGGACTTCCCCTCAGCTAATATTCTGAAAAATAATCCAGTTTTTTGTGTGTGTATTTTGACCAGAACCCACTTACCAAACATAGCCAACTCTGTCCCCTCTGGAAATGGTGGAACCGTTCTGTTGCCGTTCACATCATGTTTTGCTGTCAGACAGAAGAAGGGAGAGAGAAGGGAGAGGTGATGAACATGAAAAAGAAAACAGATCCAAAACCAAACGGCAAACATACATGGACACAGAGGCATATCCAGCACTAAAACCATGCAGGGTGGGATGATGGATAAAAGCAAGTCCAGCCCCTTGGTTTTACAGTAACTATAAAACCTATTCCTAACCTGTTATCTCCCAATTCTACTGCAGATAAGCCAGTTAGGTGATAGCAAGGCAGCATGCTGACAATAACATATAGCTTGAAAACACTGATTCAGCCTGTATTAGGATTCAACCATCATAAGTTTCTGAAGGCTGATGCCAAGTTTTTTGGATTGAAGTCAATGGCTAAGCTTTAAATGGGTTTCCACCTTTTTACTTGAACTACTTCATGTTCATGCTCCAGCCAGAGCACTAAGGTCAACCAACGAACAGCTCCTGGACGTGACTGAGACAAGACTTAAAATTAGGGGTTAGGGTTAGAATGGGTAAGGTTGAGAACATTTTATCCCAACACATTTTACCTTTACTTTTAATGTAATTCTATGGGTTTCATTGAAATAGAGTTTACTATTCATTTATTGTTACTTTATGATATTATTATTGATATTTTGGATCATGATTTGCTCTGTATTTTACTCTGTGAAGAACTTTGGTGTACATGTGCTGAATGAATAAAGCTTGACTTGACTTAATATTTTATGCTGATATTCAGTATCTTTAGTTAGAAAATTCCTAGTATCCAGTCTGGCTTTCTGCTCATGCTACCTCAGACACTCTTAAACATAACTGCCTTAATCTGCTCAAACTGTTAAATAAACAAAGCTTACATTTGACAATGTTTGGAGGAATTTTTACAGTCAGAAATGGCTTAAAAAACAGTTGACCGTTACAAGACAAAGAAAGAAATAACAAAATCAAGGGTAAAACTATTTTCTTGTGTGATCTAAACTCTCAATGCTGGTCCTCAATGCTGGTCCTCAGTTTACAACAGTGGCTGGCAGATGCTTGAAAGGTACATGAAATGCGTGTAAGAGAGTGGAGGAAAAGAAGCAGTTAGCCAAAAACCAGCCACAACATTACCGGATCTCTCTGGATGTTGGTAACAGGAAAACTACAGTTATGAACAATTATTTGCGGCTTATCTATCCGTGCACACTGTACTGGTCTAACACTAGCCCACACAACCAAAAACCACAGAATGCTGAATTAACCTGAGGGGTGTAGCCAAACCACATGCACAAACACACACACACGCACACGCACACACACACACACACACACACACACACACACACACACACACACACACATCAGGCCATTCCCCAGTCTTAATTCCTAAACGCATTTGCTCCAGTTCCTGCTGAGACGCTGCAGGGGAGACTGTTGGGGCGATAGAGGGGGGAAGGATGCGTGGAAGACTAGCTCTTCACACACTACTACCCTTAACACACACACA
>OMLB01019393.1:0-15754 GCA_900302555.1 Myripristis jacobus
AAAGAAAACAGTGAGGAAAAAGAGAAAAATATTAATATTAGACATGGTTTTAAATTGTCAAAATGCTGTATTTTTAAAACCCTACTGATTTTTTTTCCCCTCCCATTTAAGTTTCCATTTGTCTTAAAACCTTTTGGTCTTCCTGCCAGTAGAATATACAACAGTTTCCACTATAATGCAGTTTCTATATACCAGACAGGATTTGGTCCCTTGCCCATTCAGACTGTCATGTAACACTGAACATCAGCACCATGTTGCATTTGGTGCAGTGCAGCTTTTTATTTGTTTGCTCTGTTGGAGACATAACCAATTTGCTTTAACTGTATTGCACTCAGTCCTGCTCCAACTGTCCCATCCTCTTCACTATTCCCATGTAAGTGTACACTGTAGATCCAGACGTGTTGCTGTAATACATTGTAATATTTTACAACATAAAGTAATAAAATTTGGGTTAAACTGTTTTTCTTTGTGCTGAGACTGAGGAAGGAAAAAATCATTACAGACGATAAATAAAAAGACTAAGATCCTGCTCGTGACATCAGTGATGTGAGGATGTGAATAACATGGAGCCCATTAGTTCATTGAGATATGTGGGGTTTTTATTTTAGTACATTTTATATGAAAATAGTGTGGCAGGCTTATACAGGGGTTCTTGCTGTACAACTGGCAAGATGTAGATGCATGAATACAACAAACATAAGAGTCAAGCTGCTGAAGCCATCGGCAGGAAGGGCCATAAAATTAAAGTATACGTAACATAAATGAGGAGGCACAATTCCATCGACTGCACTAGCCAGTAGTGAGGAGTGGAATCGTGACGGAGAGAAATGAAAAGCACTGTACCTGGCTGCACTGATACTGAAAATAAGAAGCTGCTCCACCATGAACGCCTGGCTGCTGAACAAAATCTTAACCAAGCCTAAACCATCGCATCAGTGAAGCCCACGGCTGAGTTTTGACTCCGGGGGTAGCCAAGCTTAGGAATGAAGGAAAGTTAAGCGTAACATCCTGCAGAATATCTATTTGGATCAACATCGACCAGATAAAGAGCTCGTCCACTGTTTAAGCAGCTATAAAGATTCAGAAGAGTTAATAAGCTTTTCCTGCCCGGGTCAGTGTCAACACTTCCTGGACTGCAAGTTTCTACAGAATGAATTTCCAAGGAACCATGGTGCTTTGTGCTCTTCTCCCTGTGGAAATGGTCTAAAAGGGGTCCATACATTTCTGCAAATTAACTGGGATTAAAAAATAAAAATAATAATAAGGGAACACAATAAGAGAATAAGGAGATTTTTTTTTTAACCAGCACAGAAGTCTATGTACAAAAATATCAACTGCCACCATGGTATAAACCAATAAACTCTTTGAATTAACTCACATGACAATACATAAAAATTTCCACATCTCTTCCTCTTGTAGACTACATCTTAGTCCCGTCAACATGAAGAAAATAAAAAAGGAGAACGTAAAAGATCAAAGCAATAAAAACAAACAAAACTGATGTATTTACATATTGCGCAAGGGAAAGGCCCAGTTTTTGTTACATGTAAAAATGGCGTGAACATTGTACTTAAACATCATTCATTCATTCCCTAATGTCTACTGATAACTCCTTAAAAGAAAACAAAAGTACAACCCCCCTGGTTTGCTTCTTTTCACTGGATTGTTCAGTTTGTCGTATAGTTTACAAAGGTAGAATATGAAGACAGAAAACAAGGCTTAGACGTCAGGACTTGTAATGCCACGCTCGCTGTCCCGTCAAACAGAGAAGACTTTGTGGTACCGTTAAAAATCTGCAGCATCTCTAGCGTCACCTCACTGAAACGACATGTTCAAACGCGGTGCCAAGGGATTCACACCGCGACCGCCTCCGTGAGGCCAGCCGAGTGCAGAGCAGCTGTAGTGAATCGAAATAGTGCCCAAAATGTCAGTGATGCTACTCCACGCTCAGGACAGGCCTTGTCAGACACACCCAAACCAAAACAAAACAAAATAACAAAACAACCTATTTCATCACTTGCTGATTTAAAGTGGAAACGTGTAGGTTGTTAATCTGTAAAAGTAGCCGTTTCATTAAAATGTACCTTTTTATTTGTTCACAGGTATTAAGAACATGGCGGTCTTCTATCTGGTGATGTCAGAGAATTGCATTTTCCTGACCTTAAAGCTAAAAACATCTAGAGTTTTTCAGAAAATGTCTACTTTTGCAGAGTAAACCCCTAAAAAGAACGTCAACTGTTGAGATCCTCTTCAACATTACCACATACAGTAACTTCAGTGCGTCACTACGGGAGGTTAGACCTAGTCCCTTTATAAACATTACATACATACATACATAGCATCGGCCTCTCTTTCCTCACTTCCTCTACCTGCCTGCTTCTCTGTCGCTCTCTGCAACCTCAATGCCCGCTCGTGGAAGAGACTCCCAGTCCCTCTCACTTGTCTGATGAACGTAGTGACTTTACGTCCTGCATCACGTTCCCGGGCTGAACCACAACTGAAGGTGAGGCAAAAAGTAGAAAGTGCAACACTGTGCTCCACAACACTTTTTCATGATCACCTCTCTGCCACAACGGGCTGTTGTCATGGCAGCTGCTTTTTTTTTTTTTAACTGTGGCTGTCTTACTGCAGCGGGGTGTTGTAGTGAATAGGCAGACAACCCCCTCCCCCCTCAACCATGCTTCAAACCCCCTGTGTTAGCCAGCATCTACCCTGCCCGAGTGTCCTTAAGCAAGGCACTGAATCCCTACCAGCTCCAGATGTGCTGTTCTGTAGCTGACAATAACCTTAGTTGTTTTGCTCTTAAAAAACAAACGAAAAAAAAAATGTTTTGGAGTGTGATGTTGCCACGTTCTACGTTTGCTTCCCCGCGGCGGTCCGACCTGAAGGGTTAAAGGTCAGGGAAGCGGCTGGGGTCTTCTTTGTACTCGTTGGGGATGGTGAAAATGGATTCGTCGAACTCGTCGTAGCGAAACTCCTGAAATGTCACCGTGGCTGTGATCGTAGGAAAGACAGGGATGTCTGCGGGGAAGCAGAAGCAGCGTCACAACTTTTTAAATTTTTATAAGCCTTTGAACCAGCACCTTTGAGCTTTTGTCACAGAAATGTCTCTATTTCTCCTGTTAGTTTCTTTTACAAATGAAAACTAAACTGCTGCAGAAAGAAAAGAAAACAATTCTTAGTTAAAAGCATCCCTTAAAATATCCCTTTCAACCTAATTACACCATCCTTTCAGTCCGCTGATGTCATATGTTCAAATTTCCATACAGCTATGCTTGATTGAATTATATCTACTTACCGAGTTTGACAGGAAAGCCAGGGGGGAGCTTCATCTGAACAAACTCCCTGAGTTTATTAAAGTGCTTGAAGGGTGCAATCACCTCCAGAACATTTAATAGCCTGAGGGGGAACACAACCAACAGATGGCGTTACACAGGGAATTCAACCAACATGGAGTGAGCACAAATTTTATGTGTGGGTGCAACGCCCCCTTGTCCAGCCACGCTTGTGATGCACCAATATTCACTGATAAACTGTCAAAAGTAAACAACTAAAGCATCCCACCCCGTCTTGTTCACAGGGAGGGGTGAAGAGGACGGGACAGCTGGAGCAGGACTGAGTGCAGGACTGATAAAACAAACTGGTTCTGTCTCCAACAGAGCACAACATAAAAATCTGCACTGCGCCAAACGCAACATGGTGCTGATGTTCAGTGTTATGTAACGGCCCATGTAATGGACGACAACTTTGTTTTCCAGTAAGTTTTCATTTGCCTTTGGAGTCTTTCATCTCGTTGATCTACATGTGCTCTGCGTTAAGATCTGGCCCACGTCTCGGACTTTATTTTCATCGTGACTGCTTTCTCTGTTGTACCGCTTTACCATCTTAACTTAATTATAACCATCCTCGGCGCTCTCCAAATGTTAATATCTTTACTACGCACTTCCCATTAAAATAAATCAGTTTTGATGGGGAGGTTGAGAGGAAACTCACGATTCAATGCCCAGAGGGAAGTCTTGACTCATGGCTACTGTAGCTTTGAAGTTTTTCTTGCTCTCTTTGCAGACCAGCTCTCTCCCAAGATGAGGAGCTCTGAGGAGAGAGAGGAAGGACAACTTGTCAGGATATGACTCAATGATAACATCACTTAAACACTTATGAGCTTCATCAGTTATGTAACATGACCGACCCCCTGGGGGCAGAGCTGAGCCCTCTGTGACAGCCACAATGTGAACATTTTGGGCTGAACAAAGTCAAACGAACAGGAAGGCACCCCAAAGGTCCATGTTTCAGCCACTACAAGATCTTCATCAGGCCGTTTCATTTCAGGCCGTTTCAGTTTAAGAATTTCCCAGTTTGGGATCAATAAAGTAAATCTATCTGTCTATTTAATGTGCCTCCTTGTTTTCTGGAGCGCCCTCCATAACAACAGGCCATTTCTCTCGTTTTACTGTTAGGTGAACTTTTTGAAATGTGAGAGCAGTACGTCTTTTGTGCATACTACTGTTGTGGATACTGTAGGTGTGATGAGCAGCGAAGACAACTAAATTTTTGCAAAACATATGCGCCACTCAGAGTTGTAATTACAGTGTAGCAGTGGATAGAAATACGTCATATCCTGTATCTTGCCATTCAAACATTCTGAGTTCAAATGTAAACGCTAGTGTTTGTGTGCTGTTAGGAGGAAATGCACTATTTGGAAAAAGTGGCATTAACTCTTGCACAGTTGTCGGCCAAGTTAAAACAAATGAAGGTACTTTTGGAGGGACAGCTGTATGGAGCTCATTTAGCACCAAGAACAAAACATTTTGTATAGCCTATAGATATAGATATGGATATAGATATACATCTTACTGCTGAGATTTTCTCTCAAATGTGCTGAAGATGTTGTCATGAATGTCCTGCATAATAAATATACTGTTACTTTTGGCACACATCATTTATTACATTTTTTTTGCTATTTGTTTGATAGGCACGTTTTATATTAGTAAAACAATCTGTGGAAGTTAATGGTGTTTTGTTGTTGCAAAATGCATTATGTTTGTTTATGAATTGCAGAGCATTTATAAGCCATGTTTTGGATCTGGTATTAGCTCCAAACCTGGGTAATTTAAGATGTTGGCTCACAAAATGATAACACTTCTATGAGCTTTAGTAACACTTGTCCCCCCTCTGAAAGGCAATATGGTGATCTGGAAATGAACTTGCTAGTTGAAACACATGGATACCTACTTTCCATTGTCAGCAGAGATGTATTCCTCCCAGCTTATAGTGTTGGGTGACGGGGGAGTCAGAGACTGTCTCCTCACCGGCTGAAAAGTAGCAGAAAAAGCAACATGTCAAGGACGGGTACCAGAGTGAAGACCTGCCAAGTTCCACATAGGAAACACAACAAAGAGAGGAAAAACAAGCTCTGCAGCAAGGTCAAGACCAGACGAAACAAACAGAAAACTGAGGAAACTCTGGAAACTCACATCGTGCCAGAGTGCCTGCACTGGTCTGATTGTTTGAAAAAATCTGTGAGGCGCAAACACCATCTGTAAATGTGTCAACAACTGGAGCAACAATTTTCCACTCCAACCACTAGATGGCTCCAGCGCATCACTAAAGAGGCTGAGCTCGGTGTTTAAACCCCGCTCGGTGTCACAAAAGCACCAAAATATTATGCAGCTGAAATAACAATGTACACAACTGAACACCAGTGGAATCCTGAGACTTAAGCCATGACAATGCAGTGTGCTGTGTGTGCCAGCTCCGTGCACATTCCCCTTCCTTCCTAGACAGCTGTGGCTCTGCCCTGTAATCCTCGCTTTTGCTATTCAACTGAGATTACCACTTATTCAAACTACAGCACTTGCCACCCTCAGTATTCTGCAGCTAATCCCATAAACAGGATGGTTTAGTCTAACCACAGAGACTCTTTTCATCTTCATTTAAAGCTGCCATATAAAGCTTGTTTTTGCTTTAAAATAACTAAATGAAAGGGGTCCTTTATACGTCTTTCAACTTTCTGTGACCTTGTGTGCAAATGTCCAAGCATCTCTGCCTGAGACTGGATTTTCAGTGATGTTAGAGGCTTCTTCTAGCATTTGTTGTGAGTGTGTTTGCATGGGTGTGGTCGCCGGTGAGCTGGACTGTGGCCACCAAGGTGAGGCCTGAGGCCGCGGCGGAGGGGAAGTCAGGAAGCACCAACCATGGTGGAAACCACAGCAAAATGTAAAGTACAGATGAACATACAAAGAGACAAAAAGCAGTAATTTCAGTTTTGGCTAAAAATAAATAAAAGTCATATTTGAACTAGTAAAGCCTGGATTTATACTGCAGGCAGATATTCTGTAAATGCTATTTTAGCAGAAAACAGGAATGTGTATTGAAATTTGAATTAAATAATGAATATCTTTTCTAACTTTACTATCTAACTAATTTCTAATTTATTATCCAACTGTGCTTATTTATATCAATGTCCCTTTTTATTCACAACATAGTACACTATATAATTTCATTTTTAATTTTATTTTATTTATCTAATTTTTAGAATTTCTAACTTCCAACACTATAGCATATTTGTATTTAATTTAACAGACTAAAACTGAGATACGTCATCAACATGTTTTAGTGGAAAACATTTACTGGTATTGTTTAACTTGTGGCATTGCAACACTATTTTATCATAAGTAAATAACTTTTATTTTAAGATTAACACCCATGTGAGAGATCAGATGGAAGTTTTCAGGAGCCCTTGATAGTTGGTAGCATGAGCAAAGACAAGATACAGGACCTTCTGGAAAAAGGTCAAATGTCTGATAATAATACGTTAATATGTTGATAAAATTATTTCATGCAAAGACAAAAACTTCCATATTTCCAATACTTTCTCTAAAACTTTTTCTCATTTGACTAGACAAAACAAAATAGCAAACTAGCTGCGTTCACCATCTCCTTCCACCCTGTGCATCTATGCACACGCAGGTTTTCCTCTTACATATTATGAAACGTGCACTGAGAATTTCTTATACAAGTATAAATGACCTGAAGGCATATGATAAATATGACAGCAGGAGGAGACAACCCTCTTAATGTTGCTTCAATTGCAGTGTCACTGCAGCCATCACAGAGATGTTTTGGTGTTTTTCCCCCGCTGTGGGCCGTGGCCTCCCGCTGCTCGCTCTCACTCTGTGTGTAACAGCTCTGCTGTGTTGTTGTGACGGCGACAGAGTACACACACAGTTCGCAGGGGCCCTGGTCCGCTGGTATGCCGGTCCCGTCTGCCGGCCTTGCCCCCCTTCCATCAGTCCATGGCACCAGTGGGTTTTAGCTTTCATCCGTCTGATCAATAGTGCCGAGCCCTGATACAAAGCCCCCGAGGGCTTCCATGTGTCCACAGGCGTGGAGCTGACCCGCTGTCCCCTCTCCTGCCCCCCTGGGTTGTCCTCCATTAGGCCACAATCGCTGTGGTAAACAGAGCTACGTCACAGCGACTGGCCTGCCTGGATACTTTCCCCTCACCTACTTCCATGTATCATTTACCACCACAGGCGGAAGGAACATCAAGTACAGCATCAACACTACAGACCCAGAACAAGAAGACACACACTAGCTTTGGCATAATCAGTTTTTCTTTTTTTTTTTTTTTTGTAAAACACAAGGCCAGCAGGCATTGATTCAAACACACAGGCGATAAAGAGACTGACAAACAACAGAGGGCACACTGATGGGACAAAGCTTCACAGAGAACAGAGGGGACTCGACGAAAACAACCAAGCAGTTAAAAGGCATTCACCGAGTGTTGCTTTGTCTTCACTGTGTGACCGGCATTACCAATAGTGTTTAGAGAACGGCTTGCGGAGCAAATTCTGGAACATACTGTAGTGAAGGGACAGTGAGTGGGAGTGTCGCCCTGTGAATTCGGCACAGTGTTGCCACTCGGGCCACTAGGTGGCAATGCTGTGCCTCAAATCCATGCATAGTGGACTTTTTTAGTGGGGAGAGGGTCGTCCCAGCTCATATACAACAGTGACTGGGGCAGCTTTTCATTCCAAAGTTCTGTCTGGGAGGAAAAAGAACTTCAAAGAAACAACAGCAGGGAGACAGACAGGTATTTTTCAATAAACAGTGATAGGCTGATGAAAAGAACCAGGTGTTGGAGGTGGATATGAAGTCCATGCTCTTTTCAGAGGCTCTGTTTTGCTACAGGTGGAGCAGTGAGTGTCGTGAAGTTTATCTTGTCTAAGGCTTAGGTCCTACCCCAAGGGTCCAACGTGACAGGACAGTTTCAGGATTTGACTGGCGGTTACGCTGAAGATACAAGCAAACGAGATTTCTACACATTAACTCCTCTAACAGTCATTTACCGCTGCCCTGTTTACGTCACTGTTAATAAAATTCTGAGAACACGTACTGCAAAAGGAGACAGACAACGCCCAGCTGAGTAGTGAATTCTTTTACTTGCAAGGAGTGAGTAGCTTACCACGTTGGGCAGCGACCTCTCACTGAGGCACTTGTTCACACACCAACAGTTATCTATTCTATTCTAACAGGAAATGATGGTAATGAGGATGGAAATGAGGTAATCTTCAACAATTCAGCTACAACACAAGGATACAAGGATACAAGGAAGTTGTCATATTACACTCTCACTTGGATGAAGAGTGGAAAACTACTGTCTGCACTCTTTCATACAGTGTCATGAAAATAATGGTAATATCATAATGCAATTTAATAACATTTAAAATGCAATTTTTATAACAGTCACTTCACCCCCCTCTTTCACTCTTGCTAAATTTCTAGCTCTACCTAGTAATGTAAAAAGAGTGGAGATGCATCAGCGCATTCATTCAAGGTCCAAAGCCTCTGTGGGCCTCTGTGTTTTAGTACAGGTGGCTACGATTCATACTAAAATATAAGTCAAAAATGTTAAGAAATGGCCACAAATCATGGATTAGTATGCGTAGTATGACACCCACTTGGCATTTGGATGACCGACTACCTTGACAATAACTATCCATCCTATTTTGTGCGCCAGAGATACAAAATGTAGGAAGCTCACCTCAGAGCTCTTTTATCAGATTATTTGTAAAGGCATTTTTAGTGGACTAGACGATCCACAGTTTAGAGTGACAGGAAACACAGAGGAGAGCGAGAGACAGGGTGGTGGAGGGCGTGTTTATAACAAGCATTATTGGAGCAGATTATTCAATCTCTGAAAGTTAAACCCTTTAGTTCGGTCCACTGGGCAGGTGAGAACAATGCCAGTGGAGCATTATCTTTCAAAACATCTGAATGCAGGTGTCAGTCCTCTTTCAAGCAAACTGTGGTGCTTGTTAGGAGGAAGAACGCAACCCAAACCGATGACATGAAATGACCCTGAATTTCATCATCCACCTGTGTGCTGTTTCTTCATCATTCCCCACCGGGGAGTTTGCATCGATCTCTCCCTGCTCTTGCCTTGGCTGGCTTTACGTTTCACCCCGCAGGCAGCGACACGTCTGACTCACCTCAAAGTTCTGCTCGATCAGGTTCCCTCCTTTGCTCAGGCTCTCCATGATGGCTTTGTTCCTCAAGATGTCCTCCTCGCTCAAGTGCTCCCGCCTCTTCCTGGACTCGAGCACCAGGCCGTTCACTGAGTAGAAATCTGCCAGGAAGTTTCCCACACGTTCCTGGAGAGATGATGAATGGCAGCAAGTCATCAATTTCCCTTTCGGCACATCTCAACAGGAGAACGGGATGAGGGAAAGCATTAGCCATGTGTCACATTCGCAATGCTCCACACCCAGTTTGTGTTGTTCTGACCCCCTGAGTCTATCACCTGCAGTTTGTTTGTGGGGCTACCCCTGCAGCTCCTGTGTTTGGGTCACCGTATTTGCTGCCTTTCAACATTGTTGTTTTGGGGAGGGAAATGTAGCCCAGGAAATATGACCAGGAATGTGGACAGTCTGTACAGCACTGAAAAACAGATTAGCTGTTGTGGCCAAACAAAGGTCACATTCCAAGAAGAGAAAGCTTATGTATTTGATTAAAAGGAGTAGACAGGTAGAGACAGACATCTGCTCTATGACGTTTGGATGCATGTGAGGCATACATTGTCAAGGGCTTTTATTAGTCTATAGACTAGAAAAGGCTCTATAAACGCAGTCCATTTAGCATTTATACGTCAAACTAATATAACAGCACTAAAACATAACTGCATTACAGATTACTTGAAATAAAAATAGAAGACGCAATGGAAGATGCAAACGCATTTCCAGTCCAGCTTGAAGTCCAGACATGAACGATGACTTTGAAACAGTTATTCCTGAGTAACCACTTTTTTTGTATTATTGATTTTAAATATTTTACTGTGTTACCTCATATGATCCATTGTGTTTATATGGTTCCCCGACGTTTCAATGACTTTACATGACAATGTCTGAGTGCTTAGGTGACCATAGAAATATTTTATGGAAAAATCTGGTTGAAAAGTCTGGTTTCCACTGCAGCGCATTTCTTATTGTGCCAACCACCATCCGGAAGACACTATCTAATGCAATAGATGTAAGGAATACGTTGTAAAATACATTCTTATACATTCCTGCTAAGTAACCCATTTGTAAAAGTCCCTGATATCCCCAGCCTCAACAGAGCATTTCCTGATTCATCCCATCTAGAATGTACCAAAATTCCATAATATTCCAGAAATCCCATGACATGGTGAAGCCCTATGAGTAGGAGTAGTGTTCTTACTAGTGGTGGCCAAGGCAGTGACTGTAATGGCAGCAGTAATGTGAATAAAACCTGGCACCAACCGTCTTGTCTTCTCTGAACAGCCAACCGGTCTGTGCCCTGGAGAAAGTGATGGACTTGGTGGAGAGGGTGGCAGAATACACATCACTGCTCATTAGGATGTCCACTTCCTCCTCTGTCTCCATCTCTGACTCCTGCACATACAGGTCAGAGTTAAGAAACTCCACATGCCACTCCACAAACTCCACACACACATGCCAACAAAAATTCAGAGGAACACCTCCATAAAGTTGTAAAGTTCTTTCTCTTTCCTTCCGCTGGACTCTCGTTATTTGTCCAAAAAAACAAAAAAAACAAAACTGTGGTGCCTCTTGGTTTCCACTGTGCTAACAAACCAGGAACAGGAACCTTAAGGACAAAAATAAAAAAAGAAAGTGGTAGAAAAAGCCCAGTGACGCCATTTGGCTCAATATATGGGACTGGCGAGGCTCTGCCTGTTGCTATGGCATTGATAGGATGCTTGTTGCTATGGTGTTGCAGCTGTGTAAGAGCTGCTCTGCTTATAGTTGTAGTATGCTTCAGTTAAGATTGTTGTGTTTGCTTTAACACCAAAGCAAAGCCACTCCACCTCTGCATTTCATTTAACTACTGAGGATGTTACCATTACATGACAGGCTTTCTACAGATTTGGGCTTGGTGTTGAATTACTCATTTTATTAGTAGGACCTCCAGACTGTGGCTGGAAAAGCAGTCTGACTGGCTTTGGCAGTGTGGTGCTGAATGAGAATCTTATGACGAGAAAACTAAACCGTCAAAAGGACTGTTGTAATGGCATCCCTCTCTCACCTCGTGGTGTATCCGCTGGTAGACTTTCTGCTCATTGTCAAGCACCACGAAGGACTCGGAGGGGATGGCATCGCCATTGAAGATGAAGCTGAGGTCACCACGCTGGCACTTCATGTCTGTGAAGTCTATCAATGTGGTGTCCAGTCTACACAAACACACAGACATGTACACACACACACACACAGGCACATGGACATTGCACATGACATTAGGAAAAGACACAGAGATGAGGAAAAGGAAACACAGGAAGACAGCAAGAGAGGTGGACCAATTAGTGATAAAGAAAAAAAAAAGGAAATGAATGAAGTCTAACTTGAAGGGCCACAACGCGGCCATTAGGAAACGCATTATCAGAAGTGTAAGCAACAGAAAAACAACTTTCACTGTAGACAATCTCGATGTCTAACTTTGGCTCAAAAAGCTTGGAGGCAATGTGTGTGCTAATCGTTGCCATGGGAGATGTACAACCCATTGCTTTTTCTTTTTTGCCACTTTTGTCGGAGTGGGTAGCTGTGGAACGAGGCGTGACAGCAAAGAGAATAACTGAGCTCCGTGTGAAGACCAGACACAAAGTGGTAGGTATGAGAAGGGCGACGGGGTTGACACACTGTACCGCTGGAATGTAAATGAACTTGCAGTGACAGTTTCTTCTGTCTCCCTCTCTTCCTGCAGCTCCGGGATAATAAGAGGACATTTTGAATACCAAATTAGACAGCCTGGAGCAGCTCTGGAGAAGGATGACAAGCTCGACATCAAGGCTAAGTTGCACAGGTATGTGTGCCAGTACGCAGAGACACAAACACACACTCTTTTATGTACTGAATTAACTCTCAATTTCAATCCTCAGATAGACTTAGCTCACCAGCATGTGTTCTAAATATAAAGACAGGGCGTGCATGCTGGTAGACAGGGTGTGGTGTATTGTGAGTAACCTTCCAACATAATTATGTCATCCATGTGTGTATATATGCATGCATGTATGAATGACAGTGTGCCATAGGGGACTCAGATCAATGTAAAAGCTGTTGAAGGATGAGTGGTTTGAGCTCCCTGCTGCAAGCCATACCAGGACTGTGCAGCTCATTCAAGCCCAAATAACCAGAGCAGAAAACACACCGATTCATTGCTTCAACAGCTAGTAAGAGTTTGATGGCTATCTGATGTTCCCCATTATAACAGAGCTGAGTAGCAGGGGTACATGCTGCTACTCTGACTCTCCATCTAGGAGGCTCTGATCTGGATTGGAGCACAGAGGTAACAGATCTGCATACAGAAGCGGGGCCGTTCTGTTCTGCTGTTGTGTCGAGAACTGATTTTACACTACAGTTAACCACACTAAGTTGCTGCAAGCACTGAAGGCCATTAGAGTGCACAGCACACAATGACAGCTACGCTACTCTTAAAAGTTACAAAGTGCCTCAATAAGAGATGTTTCCTTGGGTTTTATTGCAGTGGCTCTTCCATTCAGGGATGCTCCCTTTTTCTGTGAGCGTTACTCAAAAGAAGCGGTAGTATGCATGCAAAGCTGAACCAAACTGGCTAATCGAGTCAGATTCACATGGGGTCGAAGCAAATGTGTTCTGTGGAGCGCAGTGCAAAATAACCATGGGTGTTGTCAAGCTATTTTAGCTCTGACACAAAGATAAACTTGCTTTAGGGCAATCAGAATGAGGAATCCTTGGAATGTGTGGGACGGTTATTGCCGGTGAATCCCTCATGATCGTTAAAGGAGGGTTTGACTGATGTGGAGGTAAATACTTAATGACTGAATTTTCACTTTATCGGGTGAACTGGTCCCTTGAGCAGTCACCAAAATGACACGATGACACCAAAATTCACCAGGCTCAACAGCTCATCTGGTAGATGACACCACCATGAGTTTCGGGGTGTGATTAAATCCCGCCTAATTCACATCTCCTTATCCGCTCCTCTCAGCTATGTCACCCAAACTCCATCACTACTGACAACAAGACCAAAGGCATGATGCAATAATTTAGCTTTGGCATTATGAGCCTGCAGATACACATTAACACTAAATTAGAGAACACCTAGAAGACTTGTTTGGCTCACATGCAATGCAAATAGGAAAGAGGCATAATTTGTATCCAAAACTATCAGGTAATTCTGGCTTTACCTTTAGATTGATTTCAAACTTGAAATGGAACTGACTGTCTGTAATTTTTGGATGTATTTTAGATGCACAGAAGACCACAAAATGCCCATTTTCAAGGCAGTCACAGGATAACCTCTGTATGAGCCTTATAACACCACTCATTTTCTTACAAAAGCTTGTTGACTTGCCTGATGTTGATGCCCTGCTTGTAGATCTTACACGCGTCTGAAGGCAGGATTCTGGAGAGCAAAGGCACTGCAACACAAGATGAGAATGATGTGAGAACACAGGCTGAAACTGCCCAAATTTAGAAACTCCACTGAATAATGAAGATCACCATCCACTTCAAAGCTTCTATAGTGTATAGCCCTGTAGACTATAGGGCCATACACCAGCAATAACTGGTAGTTCTGTTGCTAAATATTTAATGACTCTAAGAACCCTTGCTGTGGTACTGTAAGTCATTGAAAAATAAATCTTTAGCTCTGTACCAACGTTGTACAAATCTAAGACACAAAAAAGAAGAATTCGAACAGTCCAGAAGAGTTTTGCCTGCATCAAAGAACAAACTTCCATTACAAATCCAAGCGTCTCCTCCATAGCCTAGTTAGACCCAAGTTGGCACCGAGCCAGAAATCTTTTCTGATGTGAGCACAAATCCCCGACGCTGTGTTGGTTTAGATGGGATTCTACACCATGCACACAGGTCAGAGCTGAAAGATCCCTACACTACAAACACAGTTTTCAGCTCTCAGTCCCCACGTCAAAGCCTTGGCGGTTTTTCTGTTCCTCACCTCACACTGTTCCAGGGGTGGAGATGATTCACTAAGCACAATCTATGTTGCTCCTTTTCCCCTCTGCGGATGTGCAGAGGTCTATCGCATGTATGTTCTGGACCGACATGCAGACAAGTGCGCATAAAAAGAGCGGGAAGTGAGTGAACCATTCTGATCAAATTGCTCCCGGCACTGCTCGCGACAGTGAATTTCGTTACCAGATTAGCCAATTTTCCATCATAAAAATGTATTTGAACAAAGTCACCATGTAGTCTCTACTTGGCACAATACCTCTGTTTCCTTAAATGCCCCATTACAAACGCACTGTTATGCAACGAACTGACATTTTACAATCTTGCATCTATTATATAACCTTGTCCAGCATGTCAATAATTTACAAGAGACGTGTGTACACAGCATTCAGTCTTGCTCACACTCTCAGGCTTGCCACGTGCAAACTAGGTGGGACTGCAAACTAATGATTAATTTCATTGTCAGTTTATCTATTGTTAAATCTTAGTTTACCTATCCAATGTCAAAACAAAGATAAATGACCATCACATGTTAACAGAGCCATTAAATTGCTTTAGTCTGAGCAGCAGCACGAAAAAGTATGTTTTTACAATGATAAAAGAGAAATGCGAGCAAACCTTTGCATTTCTGAAGTTGTAATGAGCAAATATTAGGGGTTTTAATGAATGACTAACACGGTGACTTGATTGTCAACATTAAAATCATTAATTTTCTGTTGATTAACTTCTTGGTGAACCAACATCATTTGAGCATTAGTGCCCGTCTTCAGTGCTCAGGTTAAAGTCTGGGTGGACCAAATGCAGCTGATCAAACAATTCTGATGATTCCCTTTATTTAAGTACCTCTGATGAAATCACATCAATAACACAGAATTAATTGCGCAACTCAGATGTTTCAACATTTCTAATCACTGCGTTTCCACAGAAGTACGCAAGACAGGAAGAGGATCCTTTTTTGGACGGTGGTAATGTCATTTCACCACCACCAGGGGGAATGATTTTCAGTATGTGGCGCCTGGCCGCTCCCATGGTGGGTAACCTTTAGGGCACGGGGTAAACAACCTCTCACAACTGTTTCCTCACTAATCAGATGGCCTTCCAACACCAGCAACACACACACACACACACACGAACACATTCTGCCACATTTTCCTCTTTACCGCATCCATGTTTTGGTATTTCAGGCTGAACCCTTATCTAGGACACGCTGGCTGTTTTTCAGTGTGGATAATGCGTGTGAAACAAGCAGTTTGGGAGTGATGTTTTCT
>OMLB01019394.1:0-11167 GCA_900302555.1 Myripristis jacobus
CACTGTGGCAGAACAATTAATTTTTCCTCTGTACTGTTTCCACAGATAGCCCCCGTTTGAAAAAGCATCATTTTGACCCAGATAGTCAAGCGATATGATTGGTCACTGGCAATTTGTTTGAAGCATTATAATTTCATCACTGCTTCAGAGACTTTGTAATTTCTCCGTCTATATCTGAGTTCTATTAATGTATCGTCACATGTGTTCAAGCAATTAAATTTCTGAAAAGTCATTTCAGTTCCATTAATTTTTCGCCACACTTACTGAATGTTCTTGCTCCTTCGCATTTTACTTCAGAGCTTGATCCTCCAGCCGTTATCACAAACCCAGGGTCCCGTGACCGAATCAAATGCAGATCTGTTAAAGTTTTGTGTTCAAAGTCACTGATTTATTTGTTTCCCACGTTGTGCTTCTATCCTATTCCCTTCTGATCATTTACACTCACATCCACTGAGAGCATTTCATTATTTCTGTACCAGTGATGTTTATTATTACTTGAGAATGAAAGGAATAGAGAATGCAATGAATGTTTTTCAGAGGAATAGGGGTGTTTTTGCGCACCTCAGCATAGTATATATTATTGTTATGCATTAAATACGATGAGGGAAGCTGCCAGTGTAATTTAGCTTGAGAGTGATTTGAAAATTGGCAATTTGGAGCAACCTGATGCACAACAGTAACAATATGTAATACAGCAGTGTGAGTCTTGCTGGTTAGACTAGAGAATTAATAAGTGTAGATTGTGTACAGTCTGGTGGCACAGCAATGATGGTCCCTAGTTTAGGATTAGACTACCTGCCTTGCTTAGCAACCTTAGCTTTTAGCTAACTGGCATATTGTGCTGTCTGTTGATCAAAACAAGATTTATCCATTGATTTATGGCTACAGTGTATACATTTCTCTATCACAAGTCCCTGTCAAATGAAAAAACAAGTAGTAAGTTCACCAATCATTGACATTATCATGTGGCATCACTCTTTGAAAGAAGATGATTATGGGACACTAAAATAGCAATGAAGATGTGGAGCTTTATAGAAATATTTCCACAAGAAATAATTAAATTTTACTTTGTTATAGAGTTCAAGTCTGACCATTCCACTACTGGAGATGAATGCTGTATGTGTATTCGGCTATTTGCTAAAAGCAGGTCTGCCCCCCCTCTTTCTTTCTTCCTTTCTCTCCCTTCTACCCTGTTTATGAACTTTCAGTCACTGTGAATGTTTGTTTCTGTCTGTTGCAACTGCAGTCTAGTAGTTCATGACATTACCAAGATATTTATCACATCGGCATCTAAAAGCAGACGGGCTCATGATAAACATGCTTGTGCCCGGGGTTCGTTTCTCTGATTTGAAATTCATCACACAATTCGCACACGTGCGTCTGTGCATTTGTGATGTTATTTATGCGGAGGATCTCCTGCAGCCAAGAACTATTTTTGACAGACAGGCTGTCTGGGTTTTTATTTATTTATTATTTACTTTGTCCTCCTTGACAGTGCTACCGCACTCTGCCAGTGAAGCACTGCACTGATCAGAGCAGCAAAAACCTACTTCCACCAAGATGCTTTACCACACAAAAGTTTTTCACATCCTCCCTTCCCGTGTTTGCCAGGGAAGATACTTTTCTCTTTTTTTACATATCTACAGATACAGATAGAGTTGAATTTCACAGTGCACTATTTTTACATTGCGGTGATCCGCTATAGAGTCCTCATGATAATTCATGAGACGGAGCTTCTGCCTAAGGACGGCAGTGCTATCACTTTAGTCCTTCGCTTCACCAGCTATCCCCTCCCCAATTGTTTGATTCCATTTATTGAAATAAAGATATTTCTAACTTTCACTTTCTTTTTTTTGCTTGTCTCAGCAGAGCTCTGTCAGGACTGCCTCAAGACATAAATGTAAAACTTTTATGTAAAGCATTTCCCCTTTCTTGACCACTTGAAAGACTTTCCAGTCCACCAACCCCAATTATGTAAATACCATGTGGGACAAGGAACTGCTGCAATAGGGCTCTTTGCATTCATTCACCTGAACAAAGTGTTTTTGATTTGCTGTTTTCCCATTTTGTGAAGTCAGTGACATAGTCGTACATCTAAAAAAAATGTCTACTGATGTGTGGCATTCCATATCAAGTGAATGTGCCATTAGCGATACAGACATCCTTTTCTTTAACTTGACTGCAGAGTTTTTGATATACAAGGTCTAACGAAGGTTAATGCCTTTGAAGAGGGCTGACTGACAAATTTAGAGCAGCAAGGTCCATAGAGATGACAAATTAGCATAGGTCATAGTTTACCCACTTTTTTTTTTATTTTACCAGTACATCACAGGGAGTCATGGTCAGGTAATGGACCAGCAGAAATACCATTGTATTATTGATGAGGAACAGCAGGAGGTGCAGGAGAAAGATCAAAGCAACAGCGCTTTTCTTGCATTCCAACATGTTAGCATCATTGCATCACTGGAGGTTGCATATATAGCAGCGTAGTTAACTCAGCAAAGGGAGGAGATCTAAGAGCTTACATAAGAGGACCTGTGATGTCTCCTCAGCATGCCAATGGCCTTGTTGTAATTCATGCCAGTAGCATTGGTGTAATTCAGTGAGGGAACGTTTATGCAAAGAGACAAGGGGGAAGGAAGTGGCTGGCCCTAACAAAAGACGCTCCCTCGGATGAGAGGAGGGCTGATCGATAGGGCCTTGAGAGAGCTATCAATCAGAGCCCTGGCCTAGTAAATTATGGTTTTATTAGTATTGAGCTGACCACTGCTGGGAGAGAGACAGGGAGACCTTAAAGCATTTAGACACTGCCCTGCAACAGAGGGGAGAGAGAGGAGAGGGAGATTTGTGTCAACCCTCCCCACTATACGCCTTAATGGGGAGTGATTGAAGTCCCGTTAGATCATAACATGAAGGAACTACAGCTCCCCTGATCTCACAGTGAACAGGAGTGATTCATGGAATTGGGGACAGAGTGAGGGTGTGAAGCAGTGCACTCTGGGAAATGCAGTTCATAATGAACCGATGACTAAATGGAGGCAAGTGGATCGCAGAGCTGCAGAAATGCAATTCCAGCGCTGCTGGGCCTTCATTCCCAGCCGTCTCTCTGAGGACTAACTCATTTAGGAGCGGCAGGGGAAACTCAATAGGACCAATTGAGAGAATAATATATTGAATCTGGTGGTTGAGTGGGCTGCTTGGGCACAGTGGAGGACTGCCGAAGTGAAGTATGTGCTGTAGTGTCTGAAAACTCGTGTTGTTAAGCAAACACGTGTGCATGCATACATAAACTCTTACGTCCTTCACTTCACAACAGGGTATACTGTGATTACTAGTTGTAAACACTGATCTCAGTATAACATATTCACCTTGAACTTGGCAAATATTAACAACAGAGCATTGTTAACTCTTTTAAAATATGTTCATCTTCTGCTTCTGAGATGGTACAGAAGGGGAGAGAAAAGTGTAATGGATTAACATACTAGTAAAATGTGAGTGTCTCATGTCATTACTTGCCATTTGTAATGCAAACAAAAACATAAAACACACATCCCCATTATTCAATAGCATTGCTACATTGATGTTTTGCTGCTTGAATTAGCTATTCAGCTGACTGTAGGGTAGCAAACTAGCTCATAATAACTTTAAATGTTAAATGTTGCAGTTAGTTATCGAAACAGACTGATACAGTTTTGCCAGTTTCTGATGCAAAGGTTTTGGACAGGCTACAAAATTTGCAGCAGATTAGGTTTAAATTATAGTGAAGTGCAGCACTTAAATTATACTGAAGAACACTTAAACAGTTCCATTGTAGAAGTGCTTTTGTTCAACTTAAGTATAATATTCCATTTTAGCACATTATTTCTAGAAACTGTGTCTCAAGATAAAACCTACAGTACTTTGTGACTTCAAGCTATAGAACAGCTGCCATGGAGCTGGTAGGGATTCATTGTCTTGCTCAAAGACACTTCGGCACAGTGGGCGCTTGCTGACACAGGGGCCTGAGGCATTCACTGCCTGCATAGCAAGCATAGTTTAATACTGCAAGAGTAGTTCTAGTTAGTCGTACATTCAAGGAGAGTCAGGCAGGGCTTCCCAAAGTTTCTTATTTCAAGGACTCCCAAATCAATACACGTTCCACATCAGATCCCTGTTTGATGGATTTTGTGCCAAGCAGCCCCTATCTGAGAAATCTCTTTATATTGTATGAAGACAACAGTGGGCAAAGTGAAACCTGATCAGAAGAGGCATTCTTACAAATCCTGTCATTGTGCTAATGTCTAGTGTGAGGAGTAACGGCAACACTGAGCTATTGCTCCTTTTGCTGGGGACCCCCGGGAACCCCTCAAGGACCCCTAGAGGTAACCCAGACCCCACTTTGGGAAGTGCTGGTGTAAAATGAGGCTCTAGGTGGATGTGAGAATAATGAAACAGGGCTATCAGGCTGGTAGAGAGGTGGGTTGTGCCTCAGGCTGGATGCAGCAGCTTAAGGATTGTAATTACAGCATTATGGTGGAGGTTGACTGGATTAAGGCCATGGCAACAGGCTGAGTCCAGGATAGAAGGCCAGGAAATGGCCATGGACTAGACATTATTAGCCTTGGTTGACAGCTTAAGACCAGCCCTGTCAACACGGTGCTTCTTCTCCCTCACTGAGCTCTCAAGGTCAGGGAGATGCTGATGCACAGGCAAACACATTTGTGACTGAGTGTATGTTCACATGCAGTTCAACACACACATGCACGCTCACATGCATGCACGCTAATACATTTATGGACACACATTACCACACTTCATTCATGCAAACACTTAGACAAATAAAGCATACATAACATACACACACATTAACTCAAGGCGTGCTTGTGAGTCCAGTGGGAGCTGAGCAGCAGCAGATCTTGACGGGGCTCATTGTAAATCACAGTGCTCTCCCTTCTCCCTCAGTCAACAGGATAATCCACTGTGAAAATGACTAGATTAAGACAGATTAAACACATGATGAGGTGATGAGAACTGGTGGTAAGAGAGGACTAAAAATCACACCACAGACACTGAGAGACTTAAAGGAACAAACCTGCTCTTGGACAAACAATCTCTTCAATCAACCCGCCAGATCGATGTGCAAGGAGAAAATTGGCAGTAGTTTCACCCCTCTCCATCCATGCAAACTTGTGGCCAACGCTGTGGCATCTTTTCCTCCAAGATTATTGACTTTAACCAAAATAATCCCAGGTCCCTTTATAACACTGTATCTAAACTAACCCAGAGGAGTTTTTTATGCAAAAAAAATGACTTAATCCATGGTGATATTCAAAATAGCCTATCAAATCAGTTAACCTGCATGTTCACTGTCACTCTAAAGATTAATCAGACTGTGCACCCTCTAATTCAATTTGATACTATCTTTTTAGATGCGCTCTCCATACTGGTGCACTCTGCCAAACCAGCCTTTTGCCTGCGTGACCCCCCTCCCTGTGAAACTTTACATATAGAGCTCTTCCCAGTCCTCGGCCCAACAATGTTTAATCTTAGAAATTTGTCACTTAAATCTGGCATTTTAAACTGGCTGTGATCAGGCCTGTGCTTAAAAAACCCAACCTTGACTGTGAAGCCTTACATAATTATAGAACTATCTCTAATCTAATGTTTTTCTCTGAAGTACTTTGTAAAAAAATGTTGGTGCTCAGTATATCTGCTAAAATAATATGACCTCTGAGTACCGAGCCTTAGCTATGATGTTCCTCAGGGGTCGGTCCTTGGCACTCTCCTATTCTCTATCTACATGCTCGCTCCGGGTGATATTATTCAGAGTTATAATAACATTAACTTGCATTATTATGCTGATTATACTCAGATCTTCACCCCCATAAAGCATAATGACTGCTCTGAATTGGCTAACCTTGAGATGTGTCTGTGAGCTATTAAAGCTTGGATGTCTTCAAATTTCCTGATGCTTAATGCTGGCAAAACTGAAATGTTTGTCATTGGTCCCCCTACGCATACGCATCATGTTAGTGATCTTACCTTAAATTTCGATTCAATTTCAATTTTTTGTAGTTAGGTTTGTTTTGTTCATTTATGTACCATATTCCCTCCTTGCTTGGTGAAGTCTTGGTACATCCCTAATTCCCCCCAACCCCCATCTGCGTGTCTGTGTGTGTCTCATATGCTCTCATGTAAGTATGAATACCTTGCGTGAGTGTGACTGTTTTGCTCCCAGGTGTGCCCCACCCTTCTCCAATCCCCCATCCTCATCATCCCTCCCCCTCTCCCTCCTCCTCCTGGCTGATGCGGCAGCTTTGTGGCTGGTCATCATCCTGTGGCTGTGTCGCCTGCCTCGGCCAGGTCCCCTGCTGTTTTTGCTGTCTTTATTATTTTGTCTGCTCTTGTGTTTTCTTCCTTAATATGACTGTTTTGCTTTGGTAAGTTGCCCACCGGATCAGCACCTATTGCACAGCTGGCCATGAAGCGGTCTCCTCTCTCTGTAGTCATTGATTGAATTGATTACAGTGATTGAATTGAAGAACTTTTAAAATATGTTGTCATCTTCACAACAGCTCACTGATCAAGTAAGCATGTATTCCATTGTCTTATCGGTTGAGTCTAATGGGTTGTTACTTTAATCAGCCTTCCACAATCAGTGGATTTATATTAGTGTGCTATGGTGAATTTAGTAAGAATTTTGAGATGATCATTCGCTTGTACAATTCACTAATCACACCCATTAGTATGCACACCCATAGACCTCAGTAATATTAGACACACATAGATTAAAAAAGCTGCCATTGTCCAATAGTAAGTTGATTCTGAAGTGTTTGCCAAGTGTTTGTCAAAACAAGTCTTTTTAGCTCTCTTCTCCCTGGTATTAATGAGAAATACAGGGAGACGGAAATAGAAAAGTCTTACTGAGATCTTTTCCTCTCAACACATTCTATACATAGGCTTTTATATCAGTCGGCCTTCAGCTGCTTTTGCTCTGCTTCACTCTGTCCACACATTTTCTTACATCTCTCCAGAAGCCTTCCATCTCGTTTTCTTTTCAGCAGCTCTCCACGAAATGTTCATGTGTTTACAAAAAATCAGATAGAGAAATAGGTAGATAAAGAAAGACAGAGAGAGAGGCCAGTTAAATAAATATATATATGTTTTTTCATTTGAAACCTTATTGAGCGCAATTCATCCAGGAGCATGTTTTATATTATAAGGCTGGCAGTGGCTGTGGCCCTGATTGCAATTGCGTTAACCTCGTTCCCCCCACCTACCCTTCCACCATCCATAAAGCACGCACACACACGCACACACACACACACACACACACACACACACTGCTGCCTCTCTGCCTACTCTCCCCTCGCTCTTATCAAAACACTGTCCCGATAAAGTCCTCCACTCCCTACTTCATTAAACCTCTCATTTATATTAAACAGTCGATAAGTCCCTCCACACTGGCATGTCTATCCCAGGGCGCACTGCTCCCATGGGCGGGGGGGTCAACTTGACAGCACCCACACTGCACTGGGGCCTTGGCTCGAGGATCACATGCACCTCCCCACAACCCTCCTCTCTTCTTCCTCTCTTCTTCCTTCTGTTTGTTTGCTGAAGACATCCTCACCTCCTCCTCCTCCTCCTCTCTTCCTGTTGCTGTTGTTTTCTGATCTTTTTCTCCCCTCTCTCTTGGCTGGGAGCCAGGATAGTGTTGTAAGACATCAATATTAGCCAGGGCTCTCTGGTTTAAAGCATGCTTGAGGTAGAGAGCTGAACTGCACAGGGCTGTCTAGCTGTGAGGGGGCTATCTGTAATAGGTCCTGCACAGGGAGTTCTTCTCCAATGCATTCCCCTGGCTGCCCACAGGCTACCATGAAGAATTGTGGGAAATAGGGCCAAGGCCCAAGCTTTTTTCTCTTGTTCTTTGCACGTGGATCTGCTGTGGGTTGCTGCCAAGCTGTTTTTTTTCCTTTTCTTTTTTCTTTACTTCCTGACTCCTGTGATGTGGTTGCATTGTCTCTCCACCTCACTTTCTTTCCCAGACAACATCCTTACTGCAAATACCACATTTGACAGACTGTTGGCTATTGAGGACTGGACAAAGTGGCTGGGCCCATTAGTCCCAAGTCCAGAGACCGCTAACCGTGTCCCCCTGTCAAGACTGACACGTGCATCGAGTGGACAGTCGGCTCAATAGCCAGCGGTGCAGCACATCGACCATACGGCAAATGTCACTGGTCCATTTGCTGGGGTTCATTGTTAGAGACAGCTGTCTATCGGCCTATGGGAAATCCATGGAGCTTTATCCAGCTCACCACTGCTGGAGCTGTTTCACTCTGTTGAGCCAGAAAATACTAACATAAGCTGAGATGTACAATAAGACTCAGGTTCCATGTGTTTGGCGTGCTGCCATGACATCATGTTAAGAGCAGTTCTATGTAGACCTTTTTGATCTTCTGCACATATGTTTGTGTATAATACCAAGCACAGCCCATCTCAACTAATAATTTCCTCTCATTTTGGCCCATCTTGTTTTTCTTATAGCATGTGGAAAAAACAACCAGTGCGATGAGATAATTTGCTTTCCAATGCAGATCAACTTTTGCAGAATGTCTTTGAATAAGAGCTAATTTTGTCTTGTTATTTATGGAGGAATCCGCCTTGTTTTAACATTACAGAGACAAAAAAATCCAACAATGCTACATGTTATGACTTTTAGACTTCTAGATCTAATGATTTCAATATGACATTTTTGGGGAAGTGTACATCTTGTGAGCATCCCTGCTAACTCTCTCTTGATCTTCCCAGGAGGCCCCTGGCAGCCCTCCAGTGTTGGAGCACTCTCTGACCTCTCCACTGGATGACCGTGAGCGTCGAATCTCGCACTCCCTGTACGGAGCCATCGAGGGTCTGGATGAAATCCCCACACCTCGGGCTAACATGATTGGACGTATAGGTCAGTTATAGCCACCTTATGTCAGCCTGGATCTCTCATTGCCCCTTTCAGCACCTTTTTTTCTCTATTTCAAGGCCATGTCCACACTAAGGCAAGAGAAATTTAAAAACAGCTTTTCTTCGCTGTGTTGGCCTTCTGTTAACAATCATCCAGCTTTTGTCCTTCTGCAAAAAATAGGGCTTTTCCAAAGTGTTTAAATTTAAGAACCCTTGTCTGTGGTTGTAGCGTGGATGAGCAAAGTGGAGCTTTTTGACACTGCTGACACAGGAAATCCATGTGATCTTGGCTGTAGTCTAGGATCAGGGCTATACACATGGCCTATTTTTCTTGAGCATATCCATATGCAATCGAAGACTTTGCATGCATTTCGCTGCATTTCAGTGTGGATGGCGGGCTTTTGGAAGTCAGTCTGAAAATCATAGATGGCTGAAAAAGTTTTCATTTTAAAATAAAATAAAATCTGGTCATGGGTCAGATCATTTCATGGTTTTCAAGCAGTCAAATGTTCTAAGAATTAGATCATCTGATTAAGAATTACTAAGATGTAGTCAGAATTATTAAGATGGATCATTCAGAGGCATCAAAATAATCTGACTTGATTGACCAAGAATATTCAAACTCGCTAATTTGCATTTGAAAGAAGTGGAAAAACAAGATTCAGTATTAGATTCAGTACCAGACAAAATGACTTGTTAAGATGGATATTCTCTGCAGAATACCCCCAATTCCCCCATTGCACCTTGATGGGAAGTGCAGCTGACCTGCTAACCACATGGTCATATTTTCTCCATCAGTTGCCACCCTCCCTAACCCGACTTCCCCTTAAACAACTGTGACACTCACACCCACCCCTCCTTCTCCTCCGACAATGGGATTCACGGGTGACTTGATCAGTTGACCTAAGGCTCACCTGCACCCACACCCCTAAACCCCCTCTGATGCATTTCTGCTACCTCCTTCACTTAACCCTCCAACCAGCGCCACCTTCAAAGCAGTCATCCCACTTGTCACCCTGCATTGCACGGTACCCCGCCTTTCACTATTCAGCCCCCCACTGTGGTGCTATAATCTGGGGTGGAGGGGGGTTAATGTCATTCCCAATCCTCCCAGCCTTCACTCTGCTCCCAAATGGCTTCACCCGGGTCAATTCCTATTCCACCCGGTCGACACCAGCAGGCTCAGATCTCAGTTCTGCAGGTGTATTGGAATCGGCAATTCAATCCTTGGCCGGTCACCGCTGTCATCTCAACATCGACCGGTTGTACACATGCTCTCGTACACACACACACACACACACACACACACATGCACACACAAGCTGAAGATGGCTGAGTCAGTGTAAGGGCAGCATGTTCATCTCTGACACACTTTCTGACTTTCTCCGTCTTAAGTTTGCTCAGACTCACTCGTTTTCTCCTCTAACTTTCCCCATCCCTGACATTAGACTTCTGCTTCATCTCTCCCCCTTGATGTCCTTTCCACTTTTGCCTCCATTTTCTTTTTCACATGCCTCTTTGCTCTGTCATTTTCCTTCATTTTGCTTTGCTACTCTTCTGCTCCATTTCATCACCCCCTCTCCTCCCTTCTTCTCCTACTCAGCCTCTTTTCCACCCTCTTTTCCCATTCCTTTCCTCTCTCTCCTAACCCTTTCCATTACCATATTTTTTTCTCCTGTCTAACCCTCTGATGAAGTATCATAACAGTGATCTCGTCTGCTCTCCTATTCTCTCACTCTTTCTTTTCTTTCACCTCCCGCTGACTTGCCCTTTCGTCCTCCTCTGCTCTGATGGAGTGAATTTGTAATCCATCAGTGATCTATGCTTTCTGCCTTTCCCTTCTTCTCCCACCTGCTCCCCTATTCCTCCTCTATGCCCCACCCACCCAGAGCAGTGCCACTCTGCCACTGATCACAGAAGATCAGAGGTTGTGTCAGAGGCATCTGATGGTTAATTAAGCCTCCAGATCAATAGAGCTTGCCCCCCCACTCCTTCTCTTCCTCTCTCCCATCCTCTGTCATCCCTCTTTCTCTCCCATCCAGCCCCAACCCAAATACGCTCTGACGTCGGTAGGGTTTGTGTCTGGGTTTGCCTTATTTATTCCTCAGGTTCTTCGGGCGCAGGCGTTCCGGAATGCCTCTGTGATCAGAAGCGGCAACCGCGGGGGCACCAATGGAAAAGTTTCTTGCTGACGAAACTTCAAGGGCACATGCGCTTGTCTCTTCCTGCAGAG